>OX419583.1:8688956-8717782 GCA_948473455.1 Teleiodes luculella | reverse complement strand
TTATTGGACTTTCATGTAACGAGATATCGGCTCAACAAAATTATGTGAGATATCGATATCCAAATAATATCATAAAATGCATAGATATAGGTATATACATGATTCGTACTTTAGGTAACTTTAGGAATCATTATTTTACTGTACAGCTTTGTTATTACAGATTTATACAATTCTGTATTCCATACTATTTTTTACTCCTATAGAAAAGACATCAACGCGAACTTAGCTTATTTTAAATTAAATATTTTGAACTTATTTCCTTCAGTATCTGCAAAGTTGCAAACACAAGTGTAAATAAATCTAAAATAAGTTATATTTATGAATACCTAATAAATCCATCAACAACAATAATGTCTTGGGTAACTAAATCATAATTCGATTACGGCGGCGCGCGGCGCACTGCTGAAAGCTCCAACTGAAACATGAAAGCAGCAGTCATTGTTTGTAAAATTGTTACGAAATATTGTTAATCTATGATGATGATAATGAAGATTATTTTTTTACGAAATAAATGGGTCAGAGAGTTATAATATAGCTCGTAAATAGAAAAATGTTTTATTTTACAGTAAGCTTTCTCATAGCTAGTATGCCTTCATAGTCAATATTTAATTTATTTTATATTAGAACCGTTTATTCGGTACAATGTGTCATCTTGTTTGAGGTCTTTGCGCTTAGTACACACGCGCAAAGACCCGTTAATATGCAAAATAATGTGTCATCTTTATAGTTAATCTAATAAAATACGTTTATTTAAAAAAATGTTAAGTTTGCGTTGATGTCTTTTCTATGGGAGTGAGTATGAAATATGAAACAGTGTCCTGCTGTATCCTCTTTTTAATATCTTACGTGTTAAAAAAATGGTGAGGCATCAAGGAACGCCTGGAAGATGTGAGAAAGTTATCTATATAACAGAATTGTAGAGGTCGAAAATCGGTACATAGAAAAAAAATGCTTAAAATCGAGTCAGGGGGATGTAAGAAGTGATTTTGCGACGGGAGGATGTAGAAAATATTCTGATTTTTTTTTTTTTTTGTTTCTCTGTTTGTCGGTTTGTTAGTCTGTTTTTCTTGTTTGTACGGGCTAATCTCCGAAACTACTGGACTGATTTGAATGCAATTTTGTATGATAGTTCCCCCGCTATAGGCAAGCGACGCCCGCTCGCCACAGTCGGCTCACCACGGTCGCCACGCCAATAATCAGTTTTACCCCTCGCATAGGTATAGACGTTTTCATCAAAAAATGAATTAAAAAATATTCGAACAGATTTTCTTTCATACAAGATATTTTAAACAAGTAAATGGGTGGTGGTGATGGTGGTGAACTAAAAATTGTTTGATGTTTATCAGTTGGATGTTTGTTACTCAATCACGAAAAAGCGGCGAAATGAAATTGCCGTATTATAATGCAGGATTGGCATGATGACGCTTTTTACCTTAGAAAATTATAATCTGTTTACACATTTGTCAAATAACGAGACGTGTTCGTTCACGTATCTACTTGACATACGTACATTAAAGACGTGTTCTAGGAAATGAGAGTATTTCAAATAAAATTAATCTGGGAATCATGTACCTTTCGCGTACGAATGTTCACAATAACGAAGCACATGATGGATTCATTTACTTGAAGTTTTAATATAATAGTATGTAACTAGATGTCTGCCCGCGGCTTCGCCCGCGTTGTTTTTCGACTTTTCCGTGCATAGTTTCACGTAGGAATGAGATATTTTCCCGTGAACTAAGATGTTGACTGGGGATATAGGGTACCACCATGCAAAATTTCATTTAAATCGGTCCAGTAGTTTCGGAGATTAGCCCGTACAATATACTGAGCAGTATATATATAAGCTACTATAGTTGTTTAATTATCCCACGAGAACTCTTTAATTTCCCGGGATAAAAAGTATCTAAGATGTTGACCGGGGATATAAGGTACCACCATACAAAATTTTATTCAAATCGGTTAAGCTACTTTAAAAAATATAGTATAAGTATTTGTGACTTTAATTGTAATGGGAAACAGGAGTCCAAACTAGGTAGACCCCGTACTATGGAATTCCTGGCCTTTACCTTCCAGACATGGTAGGTAGGTACAGTAAGATAGAAAACCTATAAGGATCCGATAATTAAGTTGATAATAATAAAAGTATGATTTGTGTGGTGTGTGTGTGTGTGCGTATGTGTCTGTGATAATGGTATTATAAAACATACTAGAACTGTACAATATTTTCAGTTTCGTCGAAGCTTAGGCTCAAGAGCCATTCTGTTATTATTTTTTTACAGTCGAATCTTGACGAAGAATTAGTTTTTTGCAGATATAAGGAATATAGTGGCAACTAATAAGATATTTTCGAAGCTTAAGTATCAATATCCTTTAGTTTCGCTTCATATAAATTAATTATATTTAAAAAAAGTTAAATAATGCAGCTCATTTACTTACTTCCGCAATAAATCTAAATTCAAATACGCCTTTTCAAGAATTTAACTATGTTTTAATTTATTTTATTTTTATTTCAAAGGAGAACCAACAATTAACAAAATTTAAAAAGATTGTAACATAGAAACTTAATAACCATTCACAGGTTCTTACAGATATATAGAAATTAAATAAGTACACTAAAAACATTGACTTACAAAGCAATGTTATCAAGTCCATGTTACGAACGAACTAAAAGGGATAGGAGATTGACAATTTTGTTTTATAGATTTGATACCACACCATAGAGGTAGATTATTTTGTACAATATAGATTTGACTTTATAATATATTTACTATAATAATATTTGACAAAGCTTACAATTCATATAAATCTCTAGGATCGTTTTAAGCCTTTTGCAAGTTACCGAACGAAACGAGATAAAATATATTTATATAAAAACGCTATGTTCGCGTTGATGTCTTTACTATGGAGGTTGGTACGGAAAATGGAATCGTATTCAATATAATTAGAGAGATGTTAAATATCGATTTGATGCATTGATCGCACCAGTCTACGGTATCAAACATCTCACTTTAAATTTATTTTATTATCATAGTATACTTATCATTGATTCAAAACTCAATTAATTCATCTCTCATTTTTAAAATTCCTATATTATGTTCGAAAAATATGGGCAACTTTGTAAGAGTAACTTATGAGTAGGTATTAACACAGCACCGTGAATTTTAACTAGTTCTCTATTCGTAGCATACTACTAGTATTTATGAAACTGAACAACTATCCCCAAGGAACATAGGCTCTAAATTAAAGTTCATCTTGTCATACAAAATGGCCGGTCACGAGACTGAAGTTTATATGAAAAGTTGAATATTATTTTTGAGAAGATTTCAACCTAAGTTGTTCAGTTTCATGAGTACTACCACAATGTTGCGAATAAACAAGAGTTTTCCGCTCACACCAGCATCGCAGTCCCAGCTTGACCGGTCACTTTTGCAAAACAAATAGGTGAATAAAAAAATCGGTTAAGTGCGAGTTGAACTCGCGTGGAGAGGATCACTTACAAACTAAGTTCTTCATCATCAGGCAGCCTAAACAATTGGACTGGTATAATCAAAATTTGGTGCACGTATGCAAATCTGTGACCCAAAGACGCGAATGAATCCTAAGTCGATTGTTGTAATACAAGTTTAAAAATCACATAAATAATCCAGCTGCAGCTCCAGGTCACCTAGATATTTCCCATAGCTATTGTATCGTTATTTAGTAACATACATTTACGAATTGTGTAGATAAATATGCATTTTGTATTATTTTTTGTGTAACGCCTGAAAAAAAAACGCAAGGCAATATTTCGATGTTAGCCATTTATTTTGAATAAAAAATAACAAATTTAACTATATAAAAAATTACAAAAAGACTAAGATATGTCTCTTCTCTGTCGGGGCGGGGTTTTTTTTCCATGGGGCATGACCGTTCTTCTTTACCACCCTGAAGTGGCCTCCATGTTTTGGGTTATGGATTTACACACGTGTAAGGTACCTATTCAATCGGTCCAGTACCTAATTTTGGAAGAAAGATCAGACCGAGGTGGACGGACGGACAGACACACGAAACGACACGAGTGGTTCCCTTTTTTGTTTTTGAGGTACGACGGACCCCTAAAAAACGTAAATTTTGTAGCTGTGTTGTTTCCTAGGAATGTGAGTATTGTAGATACTCCGCGGCCCGCGGCAGCCAGCGTTACCACTTCAATTATAAACAATCTTATTACCAATCTCGAACATTGTACGTGGCGAGACGCAGCCGCTTATTTAACTTCCCAGAAATGCTTAAATGACCGGTGAAAGCCTTACAAAACAGGTGTGCAACGAATTATGGATATGGGTAGATGTGGTACCATTTTACGAAACACGTAAATTATGGACGCCGTTAAAGTATTTACGTGATTAAAATTGTGTAATCAATTTGGTTTTCTAATGCTAGAAGTTTAGTTCTAGAGCAAAACTAATGTTTCTTATTAGCACGTTTATTTTTCAAATTTTTGTATGGAGATTTCACTTTATTAAAAACACAACACTTTGTAGTGTTTTATACCTCTCGATGACCACAGAACTGAACATTTATTAAGTGTAAAATAATAAAGACCCCCATCAATTAAACAAATACTTTAGCACTAAAGGAAATACATAATATAATAAACAATAAAACAAATGACCGCATTATCATTTAAAGTACAATACTTAGCTTCTTTGAAAATAGACCCCTCTCATATATGGGATCAGATATATTCCGCAAAACTTACGCATCCCTTACTTATATCTTTTTTATTTTATTTTATAAAGGGTACCTAACTAAAATCAACAAATTATTGCGCAAGTGAGCGTTATCGTTTCAATTTCATTCACTCAACCGGAACACAACACAAATCATTGATTGCTGGTTTTCCTCCAAGAGCAAAATTATTTCGGTATTCGTTCAATCCGCCGAAACTACCGTTTGCGTCCTTCTCCCTTTATTTTCATTTATTGAAGGCTTTTTTGGGAAAAGAAAGTTAACAGGAGTCTAATGATGGGCTGTCGGGTAAATTCCCAGTCTACCCACCTGTGTTGTACTAACCAGGTAAATACTAACGTAGTTTCAAAGTTTTAAAGTTTATTTATTTGCTCATACACGGTATACATTTTAGGTTGTTACAGTTTTTTGCACAGTTCAAGCATGCTCTAACTGATTATCTTCAGTATGCATAATATTATTATTAGGTACACATTACTAAAAATTTATCTTTTATAAATCAATACTATTACAATTAAAACAATTACATTGAAAAGGGTGGGTTTTCAAAATACCGGTTTCATTCCTTGGATGGATGGATGGAACAGAATCATTTTACAAACTTTTTTTCCGCTGGCAATGAACATGTAATGTGGAATAAGCAACTTCTGTCATGCTCAACGACGTGGATACTAACAAGGGCTGCCAGGCGTACAATATTTATCACATATCTCTTAAATTTCACCTAAAATTGATCCGTACGGCTATGTATAGGTTAAAGTGAACCGCGGTAGTTTTTTATTCAAGGGCATGAAAATGTTGCAAATTCTAAAGTGTTAAGCTTAGCATGATCTTGACTGTACCTACGGTATTTACAATTAAGCATTGTGTAATAATATTCTGCCACTGGGCCACTCCTGGCCTGTGCCAAGTAGGTACGCCCGTGGAATAGGATGCATTATTAGAATTTGATATTTTGTATTGGTTGTCTTTGTCTATCGCTATTGTATTGTGGTTTTTGTGTGTGGAATGAAGTTTCTTTTTAAATTATTTTGTTACATTAATTAAAGCCTGACCAGCAAAAAAAGCCTCGACATATTGCGGAATTTCAATGAAACAAATTTTATAATGGATGGAAATTATGCTAGAAATACAAAATAATTCATTACCGTAAGTACGTCGCCCTCAGAGCATGTTTTTTTTATTCTGTAGGCTTACTACGTAAGAAGCGACAGGCTCGAGAAGCTGTGAAATGCGACATATTGACAGAACTTCTATGGCTTTAATGTCACTATGTCGCGTTTGACAGCTTCTCGAGCTTGTCGCTTCTTACGTAGTAAGCTTACTGGTCAGACTTTATTCTACCAAAGAGGATATAATAAAAGTGACGTTTTTATATTCTACTTATTACATTTATTATAAGAACATGAAAAATTAAAACTTTTTTTTAAAGTTTTTTTCTGATAAAACATATTGCTATTTTACATACGTGTACCAATATTTGCCATTATAGCCATGCGCAGAATGTGTCATTGAAAAGAAAAGAGAGAAATGAATCTTTTTGACCATTGGATATATATCATTCATTTAGCTCACTAGCTCATTTAGCTCAGTGAATGAAAGAAAGAAAGAAACATGAATGATCCATGAGTTTCGTAGAACAATGAATCGAACTGAGCCAGATATGAAGTCAAACAAATATAGAGAGAACAGTGGTTGAATTATTGTTTTGTAAATCTGTAGAAATATAGAAATTCAAGCTAACGATATTCTTTAGTAAAAAAAAACAGATTCCTTCTCTATTTATCCCTCTAGCTTGTCTTGCTCTCTATTTATCTCTCTCTCTAGCTCGTCTAGCTCCTGAGTTACTGATATATAAGAAAATCAAGTGAGTTAGTGAGTGATTAGCTCAGGGCATCGGATATATATCATATTTATCTTTCTTTCATGAGCTACCCAACCCAATTTGCCAAGCTAAACAACCTCCCAGTCTGGCAGCCCTATCCATCTCCTTTTCCTTCACGTCATCCGTCAAGTGTGCTGTTCTGATTATTCAACAAGTAGATTTTTCGTTATTCTCTGAGACCGGTGCTTCAAATTTGGTGTTAAAGCTTTTATACGAGTAAGCATACAAATACCTAATGATTCATAGTAGTGGCCTATAAAACCTGAATAATAACCTCAAAATATATTTAGTAAAATAGGTAGGTACCTTAGTTTCCACAGTAGGTAGTAATAAATTTATTCATTCCATTGATTCATTCATAAAATTTATATTAAATAAAATGTTTGGGTCACACCTGTTGATCAAGTGTTTTTACAAAAGTAATTTTTATTTGATTTTATTAGGTTGTGTATTATTGCAGGGTATTTTTAGGGGCTATAACATATTCAGCACTCAACAATCATACAAATATTATTTTAAATGTTTTAATTTTTAAACGATAATCAAGTTAATTGTGTTCCTGCTCCTCAATGCTCAATCGTGTCATATTTTACAGGTCATGGCTGCTTTACTGCATGAAAAGATCTGGTTAGACAAGCCCCTGTACAGTGAGGCTGAAAAAAACTACTATGAATCCTTGTCAAAGGTTAGTGAAAATTAAAATATTATATTGTATAAATATTACAGCCAAATTGATTAATTTGCCATCATACATAACAACCAGGTCATTGTAATGTATAATGATTAAACTGCCCAGACAGAGTATCAAATAAATATAACCAATCTTGCTTCCTATGTTGCTTCCTTAAATATTTACTTCATAATAAGCAAGTTTTCTTTTGCTTAATATACATGTCCCATCTTACGATACTTCTACCACATGAAGTTAGGGTGCTCTTGAATCCCTCCCATGCTATGCTCAGCGCTCGCATCCAACTTTTTTCCAAGGTATAGACCTTGTTCTTTTACTTAACTTTATTCCCTACCTATCCCTTTCGGACCGGCGCTTAAACTACAAAGATATTTGTAGTTTTGAAGTTGAATCCTAGGTAATTTGGGGCCGCAGAAGACGAATCTGCTATAATTTTCCAGATTTTCCGCCGCCATCTTGGAAAATTCAGTCACCACCAATTCTGGGCCCTTAATTTCCTACGTACAATTGTGAAGGTCACAGATGTATAAAATAAAATAGTTTTTTTTAAAAGAGACCATGAATAAAATAAGTATAAAAGTTACAAAAATATTTATGAGAAATAAACACAACTTTTATCAGTTTTACGTTTGTAATAAATAATAATCAACGATTGGCACGAGCTTGACATTTCGTGTGGAGTTTTAATATCCCCTGGGTCACGTACAGCCTCTCCTGGAAGAGGTTTGCCATTGAAGGGCTTCTTCTGCCACCCTGCTAGCATACTCAGAGGTACATTATCTCTATCAGCATCCTCGCCTTCATCAGAAGAAGAGGAACTGAAATATTCAGGGAGTTCTTCAATAAAGTTGTCCAAATCAGCCTCATCATTGTCATCGCCCTCGTTCCCAGTCTCTCTGCGATAGCTGCGTCGTTTAATATCGAAAATTTGGTGCAGAAGCTGAAAAAAAATAAAAATCATAAGATATTTAATATATGCATGCGTTAATGTAGGGCCCACGTCGATCCAAATGTGTCGGAAAAGTTTGACAAGCCGTTACACCAAAGCGTTTGCTTGCCAATAGTAACTATTATCACAGAAACATCCTGTGTTTAACTATTTTTCTAATGAATAACTCGTAAACTATTAGGCTTACGGAATAAAACAATTATAGGTACTTACTTTCGCCAAGTCGGGGAGCGCAATCAGTCACAAACTGTACCGGTCAACACCTGCTTGCCGAATGCGTGTCGGACAAAATTTGCGCGGGAGGTCAAAATTTGCTTCCCGCACAATCGTACGACACTGTTCCCGTCCATACTAACGTAAAACAAAAGAGCTATACTCGATTTTGTGACCCACACAATTGTATTGGAAAGGTACGAAAGGGCTATTATATAAAACAGCTGGTTTATGTGATTAATTTTATGGTTTTTATCAAATTAACTACATATTATTTATAGTGGCTGGTTAGTATATATAATATCCAGATTAATTACTTTGGCTGTAACATATTTTTTCTAACATCTAGTACTAGTTAGTATATTTTCTTTCATTCTTTTTATTTGTTTGAGCACCTATATTTTATGCTAGCCGTTCAAGTTGAGAGTAGTTGCTTTATACCTTTTCTTTTAATACTTATTTAGATTGATTGTTATAGGTGCGAGTTACTCCACTTGCGTTAACTCAATCTTCTTTGGCCAATGAAGTGGCAAAGGCTAGACAGCACATCAAAAACTCTCTAGAATGTGTGAGTACTACAACTATTTTAGAATCACACATAAATATTGTTTAACTATCAGTGTGCTCAGAGTGCAAAAGTAGTTATAGGTCTCAAAATGTCTGTGTATTGTGTTGATGTGCTTATTAAATTTTTATTCCAGTATCCCTTACAAATAATCTTATAATCCAACATTATCAATAGTTCTACAATCTAGGTATTTATTTGTATGGGGTTAAATACAACCTTTCTATTTTACTATAGAATTATGTGAAACTAATCAATTTGTTACGCATACAATATTTTTACAGATGGACAGTGTTGCTTCTCTAGCTGGGGTACCAAACACTGAAATCAACAACAAAATAAACAGCCTTGAAAAGGAGAATTCTGACTTGAAAAAGGCTATAAATGATCTTCGTAACCTGGTCATCAGCCTACAAGCAAGAGTAGATTCCTTAGAGTCCAATACTGGCGCCAAAGTTGAAGCACCAAGGGTGAGACTTGCACTTAATTTAAAACACATTTGAATTGCCTTTTGTATGAAGATTATGGATGGTTGTTTAGGCGCAGAAAGGCGTTGAATCGCGCCTAAGGGAAAATGCAGTCTAATTTTCCTCCTCAGTAGCCAAAATGCGATTTTTCAAATGTCTTCAGCCCAATGAAGTAACTTATTATTACCAATAAAACAAACTTTTGGACTTAATTTAAAACCTACAACATAATTTTACTTAATAAATTATCTGATATTATTCAATTCCAGCCTGCAGCACCAGCACCGGCCAAGCCAGCACCAGTGGATGATGATGATGATGGTGTTGACTTATTTGGTTCTGATGATGAAGAAGAAAGCGCCGAAGCTGCTAAACTAAGAGAAGAACGCTTAGCTGCATATAATGCTAAAAAGTCTAAAAGTTATTATACATTTTTATTATTTATTTTATGACTTTTACACAATGTGGTTTTCTTTTACTTGGCTATTTATATCACTTTGAAGAAACTGCGCTAAAAAACTAGCATCAGTAACGCTTTTTGGAATAATGATATAGGTATGTTTCTTTTTTCAGAGCCAGCTCTTATTGCCAAATCAAATATAATTTTGGATGTAAAGCCTTGGGATGATGAAACTGATATGAAAGCAATGGAGGAAGCAGTGAAGGCCATCTCCACTGATGGTTTACTATGGGGTGCCAGCAAACTTGTTCCATTAGCATATGGAATCCACAAGCTGCAAATATCCTGTGTTGTTGAAGATGAGAAGGTCTCTATTGATTGGCTCACTGAAGAAATTGAGAAAATTGAAGACTATGTTCAAAGCGTTGATATTGCAGCCTTTAACAAAGTGTAATGAAAAATTAAAAGTTTCTTAGCATTTATTTTGTATAAAATTGTATTTTTATAATTCCACTCATAATTTTATTATGCATTTATGAAAGTTAGGCAGGTATTTCACTGGCGACAAAAGACGAAAGGGACGCAGTTATGCGCAAGAGTGAGCGCGGTGTATTTGTATCTCATTCTAGCGCATAACTGCGTCCCTTTCGTTTTTGTCGCCAGTGAAATAGGTGCCTTAGTAGGCAAGTGAATCACTCAAAATTATAAATTGAATGAAAATATGACTAGGTTGTATGAGCTCTATTTTCTTTGCCTTGCTTTTCTGTTAAATAATCATAAAAAAATATAAAAGTAACCTCTTTATAGGCAAGGCATCTCTCTAGGCAGGTATTTCACTGGCGACAAAGACAAAAAACGAAGGGGACGCAGTTATGCGCAAGAGTGAGCGCGGTGAATTTGTATCTCATTCTAACGCATAACTGCGTCCCTTTCGTCTTGTGACGCCCGCCAGTGAAATAAGGGCTCTTATTTTTCTCTTTGAAACATATCACCAAAGAGAAAAAATAATTAAATCGTGGTCGTGTGATCGTGCGTGTCGCGTTATTTTCAAAAATAATAAAGGTATTTTGGTGACTAAATGCATCCATATAAAATGTTAATACAGTGAGCTTATAGAGGGAACTAAGGAAGAATTTGTATGTCGTTCGTACCTACCTACCATATTCAATAAAATATGCAGTGTAAGAAATGTTCTGGGCCAGCCACAATCACTATAAGAAAGAACGATTCTTATTGCAAGGATTGCTTTCTAACAAACACTAACCACAAGTTTCGTGCTTGTATTGGTAAAAACAAGATTTTATCTAAGAATGAGAAAGTATTGGTTTGCCTATCTGGCGGTGTAAGCTCCACGGTGCTACTAGACTTGGTCTGCTATGGAATTTATCTGGATAGTCACAAAAAACTGAGGATTATTCCGTCATTCTTGCATATAATTGGTAATTCATATTTGTACAAATTTTTGATATTAAATACTTCTAGGCCTACTATGTAAGTAGCAACAGGCTTGAGAAGCTGTCAGACACTACGAGAGTGAATAAAAAGTAAATATAGAGGCACTGACTGACTCGATCTAAGCTATCTGTAAGGTTGAGATTATATACTTTTGTTATTATTACATTTGCTAAATAGTTCAACAGCTTACATGTACGCTGCTAGAAATTCAAAGAAATTTAATCATGAGCATGTTAAGTATTTGAAAGATGAACTTTTGACAAGCTGTATGAAATTTGTAAAAAGGCAATTGATTTTCAATATAAAAATGTAAAATCATGTTTTATTTCTTATTTATAACCCTATTATTAAAATAATAAAAATCTTCATTACATTTGTAAATAAATTGTATATTTACAGGTAGAAATGCTGATAGTTTTGCTACAGCAAATCATGTGATGAAACAATGTGAAAAGTACAAGATCAATTTACATCTGCTTCATATTTCACAATATATGAATGAAAACTTGGATAACCTAATAGCTAACACTGTACCTGCAGAAGACAATGCTACAAAAGAACAATTTAATTCCTTACTAAAGAACCTGTCTACAACAACCTACAATGACTTCTTGCTCAAAGTTCAAAGAACTTTATTTATGAAATGTGCAGAAAAATTGGGATGCAGTTTTATTTTTACTGGAGAAGCTACTGCAAAATTAGCTATCAACTTATTGTCAAATCTGGCATTGGGCCGGGGGTCACAGGTGGAGCATGATGTTGTAGGTATAGTTTTTATACAACAATATTGATTATATTGATTTATCATAATATTTATTCTATTTTCCAAAAAATAATATAAAGATTTATTTCTGTCAAACCAGAATTTATTTCTCAAATGGCCTTTGGTATGTACTAAAAATATTAATTTATCAACATTGCCTTTTTGTGTTCATAGAATCTGTCAATAGTTAGACCAAACAAGAAAATGTATCCATTAAGTATACTCAATTTTTTCTATCTAAATAATATATTAATTAATATTTCAGGGCTTCTGCGATGCTAGAAATGGAAACATTAAATTAATAAAGCCTATGAAAGAAATAACTCAAGAAGAACTTAATAATTACATTACTATAAACCTGTTAAGACCTTATAAACATGATCAAGTAAAAGACAATAGCCTTCAGTCAGTCATTGAAAACTTTGTGAAAGAGCTACAGAATAGCTTTCCTGCAACTATATCAACTGTTTGTAAGACTGCAGATAAAATCGGACATCACAATGAAACTGAAAATGAAGAAAAGTGCATTATTTGTGAGGTAGGCAAAAGTCAAGTTTATCCAATTATATTTTTATTTTCCACTAGCATTCAGCTCGAGGTTCCACCTGCCGTTTACTTTTCCCTGTGAGGATACAGGTTGTATAGTTTGTAATAAATTGTCTTATGTTTAAAGTTAACAACTTTGAAATTGCATGTTAGCTCTCATTCATTTTTACGGATAAACAAGTGGCGCCATCTCTTGTTATAGCTATTATAATACCAGCTATAGTAAATAGGACTATTTTCTACATAATATTAGGTAATGTAACGAATAAATAATTGTGTATTTATTAGCACAATGGTACAACAAATCTATGACTGGTAGCTTTGTGCCATTAGGGCATTAGAAACAAGCAGTACCTAAGCTCGTTCAAAAAAAACAAAATCTACTTAGATATGTATGACGAAAATGTATATAAAATAAAGGTATACAGGGTATTGCTTTATTTCAATCGCCTTGTTATTTACTACGATACAATGGATTTTTCGCTGAAAAGATTTCAGTTAAGGGGCTCCACTATGATAAGTGGCGCTGCCATCCTTAAAAAAATAACAACTGGGGTAATATCAATTTTTCAAAAATCCGGTCGACTAAATTAGAGTCGGGGTGCTGTAGGATATACATATAGAAGCAATCACATGTTTATTATAGATCAATGTGGTTCTAGATAGAAAAATTGCGAAAAGTGGCCGTTTTTCGCAATTTTCCTATCTCTAACTACAGCTAGGTATAATAAATAAAGTTAATGGCTTCTATATATCCTACAGAACCCCGTCTTAAATCTTGTCATCCAGATTTAAAAAAAAATGATTATTTTCAGTTATTATTTTTTATAGGGTGGCGTCGCCACTTAGCATGGTAGAGCCCCATACCTAAGTAATCATCAATCATCATACTCTTCTCCAGAACAATTATGCACCTATTTCACGGGACACAAAAGACGAAAGGGACGCAGTCATGCGTTAGAATGAGATACAAATACACCGCGCTCACTCTGCGCAAAACTGCGTCCCTTTCGTCTTTTGTCTCCCGTGTAAAATAGGTGCCTTAGGCGTTGTCCTAATAGAACGCGAATACGCGATCATCGCGCGACCGCACGATGATCGCGCGATTGTGAAATGTATGAAGAAATCGTTCTATCGCGCGATCGTCTATTAGGACACATATTCGACTTCAATATGTTTGATCGCGCGTTCGTACGAGTAAAATTCGCGCGAACTTACGATGATCGCGCATTCGCGTTCTATTAGGACAACGCCAGCAAAAAGGATAATGCACTCTAAGGTGATGTATTTATGGTGGACTTTGGAGGCATGCGACAGTGACGCGAGTGACGCGTGTCGTTACCGGTGTCTGTGTCGTCGCGTAAACTCACTTTTGAGTAAATTCATTCATAAATACATCACCTTAGAGTTCATTATCCTTTTTCGTGTCGTAGCGTCAGTGTCGCTAACGCTCGGTTCGAGCGGCTACCTTTAACTGAAAGACATTTATTTTGTTTCAGAGTGATCATCGTAAACAACATCCAACCTTGACAGCTCTTGAAGCAACTAAGTTTTCAAGGACTGTTTCAAATAAAAGGCAACAGAAAAACGATTATTCTTCCA
Organism: Teleiodes luculella; assembly: GCA_948473455.1. NCBI lineage: Eukaryota > Metazoa > Arthropoda > Insecta > Lepidoptera > Gelechiidae > Teleiodes > Teleiodes luculella. The sequence goes on along the minus strand of OX419583.1, from coordinate 8,703,515 downwards.
CCGATTTCGTATGCATTGACGAAGATGTGAATCAGCCTTTATTTCCTCATATTCATGAGAAACTGTGTTATGGATGCAGTAGGAATTATTTGGAAACTAATCATAAAATGCCCTATCACGTTGAAGCATTATTGTACAATTAATAAAATAAATATTGTAGTACTTATCTACTGTTTTGCTATTATACTTACCTATTCCTTCCAATAATAACGTCGCTTGGCGCTTTCATGACACGACTGCTTAGGTTTAATATCATTAGCTAAACACTGTTCTTTGTGTTACCTAAATAGTACCTGTGATATAAAAGGGCGGGGGTGCAGCTACAAGCAAAACACGTTACAGTCTTTGGTTACAGTAGCCAGCACATGCAGCTGGACTTTTTGACCTTTAGAGCGCCCGCCGCCCGCCCGTATTCCGTAACGGTAGGAGTGAATGTGCTGGCTTCTGTAAGTACATAATACGGTACAGGTTCGAGCCCACGTTCGGCACCTCAAGACTCGTAGGAATTACTATTTAGTTAGAGGGATACATAATACCTATGTCTCAGGGAAGTGTAGAAATCAGGGATTTCACGTCACGAAATCCCATTCTCTTGTTTATTACGTTTTTTTTCAAAACTCTGGTTTTTTTACTAAAATAATCTAGTGATATGACAAAATACCAATTCATCGTCAGTGAGGAAATTGCAATGCCGTCCTGCAATAGTGGCCATTTCAAATCAAAATATTTTTGTTTGGCCAAGAATTCTAATTTCAAATTAATTTTACTTACAAATACTACATACATAATTACAAGGAAATGAGGTATATCTACAGGTACTAATATTATAAAGAGGAAAGAATTGTTTTTTTTTTTTTTTTTGTGTGTGTGTACCGTGTGTATTTTTGTAATGAATAAACTCAAAAACTACTGTACCGATTTCAAAAGTTATTTCACCTTTTATTGGTTATTTTTTGGCGTTGGTCCCATCGAGGTACTCGATGAAGTAGGTGAAGGGTGTCGGATGGGCATATTTCAGGGCGTCTGCCAGGTACTTCCGGCAGGCTGCACAATGGCAGATCAACATTTTTTCGAAAAAAATACGTCAAAAATTTCGATGACCCGGCAGGATCGGCTCTGGCAGACCATTTTTTTATTAGTGTTTAAGTGTCGGTTAACGATCTAGAGATAGCCTATTGGGGTACTCGATGAGGTAGGTGAAGGGTGTCAGATGGGCACATTTCAGGGCGTCTGCCAAGTACTTCCGGCAGGCTGCGCAATGGCAGACCAATTTTTTTATACATAATCAATGGTTAACTGATGCCACCACTTTCATTCGGGTACTTTAAGAGGTAGGTTCCATGAAAAAAATACGTCAAAAATTTCGATGACCCGGCAGGATCGGCTCTGGCAGACTATTTTTTTTTTTCAGTGTTAAAGTGTCGGTTAACGATCTAGAGATAGCCTATTAGGGTACTCGATGAGGTAGGTACTTAGGCCCCCGGCTCCCGCACTATAAGAACTTACTCCCACCGCCAGCCATAGAAAAAAAAACTGTATCAATCAGTCAAAATATAAGTCTTTTTTATGAGACGGCGGCGCGGCGTTGTGAGTCGATTTGGTAAGTCTTATTCAGACCATGGATGGATGGATGCATGGCGGTTAAAAGGTTAGAAAGCTGACTAATATAGGCTACCTATTATTTATTTTTTATAGGGATCCTTAATAAAACTTCAATAATGTAACCCAAGAGGTATAAAAAATACCTAAAATAGTCCTAATAATTGAATGGGCTCCAAAACTACTGAACCGATTTTGGTAAAACTTGTCACAAAGAATAGACCTTGGGAAAGAACATAGGCTACGATTTACTGCGGGAAAATTTCTTATTATTACGGAAAAAATGCTAAAGCGGGCGGAGTTGGCACAGGTAGACCACCTTGCGGAAGAATATAGGCTAGCTTTTACCGTGGGAAAATACCCCATTCCCACTGGAAAAACTATTAACGCGGGCGGCGCCACCGCCACGGCGGGAAGCTAGTAAAACAAAGCCTGCTCTGCATATTTTTGTGGTTTTATGGTAACAATTGTAGTAACAATTTCCCTAATAAAAATGACCTGACCAAAGAAATAAAAAACCTCGCTATATTGCGGAATTTCAATGGAACTAAGGCGAGTATTTCACGGTAGTCAAAGACTGAAGACGAAAGGGACGCAATTATGTATGATGCGCAAGAGTGTGAGCGCGGTGTATTTGTATCTCATTCTAACGCATAACTGCGTCCCTTTCGTCTTGTCTTTGACAACCGTCACCTACCGTGAACCAGCTTTAGTTCCATTGAAATTCCGCAATATGGCGAGGTTTTTTATTTCTTTGGTCAGGAATCATTCTTTAACTTGAATTACCGTGTATCAGGTCATGTTGTATGAGCCGACACCGAGTTAGCATTTTAATTATAATTTGTACAATGGTAGTGTACCTACTTCTCTCCTTAAGAAAAGGGCTACTCGAGCAAAGGCTAACGAGTAATAACTTTTTACTCTATTTCGTCGCCTACATTATTAGAAAAGGATTTACTTAATTACGTTTTAAAACTAAAACAGTCGACTGAAAAATGAACTAATTTAAAAAATGCAAGTTTGATACGTTTTACTGTAGCTTACGCTGCGCTGGCGCTGGTGTTATAAAAGTAGCGTTCGTTACGTCATCGCGTGTGCGTAATATAATTAATTATATATTTCCCTTATAAAGTGCGCTGATTTGGACGTCGCGCGTCGTATATAAACGATACTGCGTATATTTTTTTGTATAAATGTGCCAAACGTGCCAGTTTCCCGTGTCACCGTATACCACCCGAGCGGTGCTCTTCGCACACTACAAGTGGGAAGAACGTCATTTCATTAATGAACATTTAAAAGCAGATCAAACTGAATAATTTAGGCTTTGCACTGCAATATGCTCTATTGAATAGGTACTTACGGTACGGGACAGAATCGTGGAAGCGCGTGATATCAGTTAGATCTTTTTGAGCTGGCTGTACAAGGGGCATTTTTAGACTTCTTTTTTCGCGATAGTAGAAAACGCCCACCGTCATTCATTGCATGTGCATTACTAAATTTTAAAATTTGTTTATTTATGCACTTACTAACTTTAATACTGCCTAATACTTTTGATAAAGCTTTATTTCTCATGATATAGTGATAATGAGAAAAAATCATTTATGTAATGTTGTGAATAGATTTACTGCAATAATATATTTACAGGTCAATTATTTACTGTAAAAGCCACAACAACATGAATTACTTAAAAGGCGAATGAATTACACTTAGGAAAAAGATTTTTTTTTCCTTCTTTTCTTTACTGTACAAAGCTATGGAAGTTATTTTCTCAAACATTCTAATGTGATCTAGGGATATTATAATAGATAGTATTCCGAATGTGCAAAAAAATTCAAGTTTTCAGGCAAAGTTAGTACTGTTTATTAAGAAATTTTTGATGCAACAACTTGAAGTTATCACTCTAAAAATAAATTATAATTTAACGAATGAGTCTCGCAAGATAAACTTGATTTATCTATTTATAAGAGAGGACCATGTAGTTTAACATGTTATGGGCTGGCTAATTTAACTTATCAAAATATACTAAAGAAACAATATTTTTGACATGTCTATTCGTAATTAATATTAGTTTTCCTTTTAAAACATTATAATATTAAAAGAAAAACGATTTCCTTTTAAAATTTTGTATTTATATCACACATTATCTACATTTTACTTCTATTGCATAAATACAAAATTTTAAGCAGAATACCAACAAAAAGCTGCTAACCAGTACTTGCAAATGGTATGCAGGTGTTACCAATATTATATTATACAAGTAATTACAATATCAATACCATAGGTTAATAAATGCAAAAGATCAAGTGCAATGAAACTCGAGTTACCTCAATAAATTAATATTGAAATTCATGTAAAAATAAAATATTTTCAATGTTAACAAAACTTTTTCACATCCACAATAAGGTACTCAAAAAATAACAGCTCGAGTAAAATTCCACTTCCATGGATGTGAAGTCTTGCTGTTGATACCTGAGATAAAACACTATTAAAACAATGAATAAACCAGATTTACTAATATTAAACACTAAATTATATTGTCTTTCCAAATTATATTTGTATTTATCAAACATTGGAATTACATTTAGATGTTGGTTCACTGTCTTCTTCCTAATAGAATATTTACACCATCAGTAGCCTTCTTTTGGTGTTCTTCTTACAGTGTCTCCTCTGGAATCTTGTACAAGTATATATTCAATACATATTACTATTACAAAGAGCATTACCAAATATTTTTATGATTACTCTGCAGCACTTATTGGTCCTTGCAATGCGTTTGGAGTAGGGGAGTTGGAGGACACCATCCTACCCTGCTCTTTCACAATGGGATCTGAAAAAAAAAGAAAGTAAATCAGTGCCTTGATGTAACATTCAAATTTTAAAATAATACAATAGGTACTTTAAAAAAAACTTAAAATTGTATTCAACCAAAAATATATATTTTTTTATTTAAAATGTTTACTTACAGAAATACGGATGATCCATTGCCTCACGAGCAGTGTAGCGCTCATAATGATCATAACGCAACAAACGATCAAGAAAGTCCAAAGCTTCAGGAGATACCAGATGTTGGTTTTCAGAGTGAACAAACCGTTCCCACCGTTTACGGGAATGCCTAAAAATTAAATATATTTATATACAATACTTCTCTTTGGGTCTTTATAGTCCTGTCTACAATAGATCCACCATGGGTCGCAGTGGTCTTGGGTACTTGGTGCCCTTCCCTCTCCATCCAAATCATAATCATATAGTCCTGTCTTTGGGTATTTATTGCCCTTTCCCTTTCCCTCTCCACTCAAATCATAATCATCATATAAGATTATTACCAATATTCTATGGAAATATAATTAGAAATTATGCACACACATACCTTCCAAGAATGTCATTAAACCGAGGGTCCAGTTCTATATGATATTTGTCCAAGTATTCAAACAATTCCTCAGTGCCGAGAACTTTGGCTATGCGTACAAGCTGATCGTAGTTGTCATGGCCGTGGAAAAACGGCTCCTTACGGAAAATCATAGATGCAAGCATACATCCCAATGACCACATGTCAAGGGAGTAGTCATACATCTGATAATCCACAAGAAGTTCCGGACCCTGAAAATATTAACCAAAATTGTTGAATTTGCTATTGCAATCCAAAAAGATAATAGGGAATTGTGGTTTTCTTAAAATTAACTTACTTTGAAGTATCTGGAAGCTACCCGCACATTGTACTCTTGTCCTGGGTGGTAGAACTCTGCTAGCCCCCAGTCAATGAGGCGCAGCTTTCGGTTATCATGGTCAATCATCACATTGTGGGGCTTCACATCTCTGTGCATGATGCCCATACTGTGGCAGTAATCTAAAGCCTTCAGCAGTTCGTATAAATAATATCTGAAAAAGAATCACTTATGTCAATGTAGTAATGCATGTACAGACAGATATTATTATTTACTTATTTGTGGCCTTGGGGCACCTTCCCATATTCATGCTTAAATAAAATACAAAATATTACATAGTTCACCTTATATCATAATCTGAGAGGGTTTGATACAGTTGCTTAAAATCAGTGTTGTTCACATGTTCAAATATAAGTGCTGGAGTGCGCGATACAGGATCTTTGACTACAGCTTGTAATGTTATTATATTTGTGCCCCCTCTTAAGTTTTCTAATATTTTAATTTCTCTTTTAATCTTCTTCTTTTTGACAGGCTGAAAATTTAATAAAACTTGAGCAAAGAAAATTTTGCAATTCACTGATAATAATCTAAAAAAAATGCAATTTATATATTCACAATGAACAAATTAATCATGAACACTCACCTTCAATATTTTAACTACACACTTCTCATTATTTGTGATATTTATTGCTTCAAATACTTCACTGTACTTTCCACGACCAAGTTTACGAACCAACTGGTAGTCTTCTTGATTTCCCCAATCCACTACATAGCTTTCATAGTCCCAGTAATCCCTTGGCTTCTGTGAATTGACATCGGCATATACCCGAGCTCTACTAGGTACTGCCATCGTTTTCAGACTCTTCCAATATAGGGTTTTATTAGCGATACTCTTTCCAGAAATCGCATAAGTCTTGAGTAGAGATACTGTGAACAAAAACGACGAACACGTCACTTACACATAACAATGTAGCAAATGATTATTATAAGCTTCGCATTTCATTTGGCACTTTGAATCATAGGTGGTTTGATTACGAGTCACTTCACTAAGATTGTGATGTATAACCTAAAAACGACATCCAGCTCACTACTATACGATACCATCAAATCAACGTAATAAAAGCATCTTTACTTAAATTAGATTGCACTATGTAATTAGATCAACATAAGTATAGTTCACAAAGTCCTATTCATAGGATCTGACGACACAAATTAGAATTTGAAAGTGTCTTCAGCAGAAAAACGCACGCCATTACTAGTCAAATGATCAAATGGTAGCAGTGTTGGATATTCATACCTAGCACATTACTGTATTTATTCCTATTTTATATGATGAACAGTTCCAGCACAAAAATCTTCATAAAAAATCACGATATCGTGGTTTTTGAGCCACAAACTCCACCTTAATCACAAGAAAACCGGCTCAAATTCCGTAAAATTCAAGATGGACGCCCACCCATCTAATTTTTTATTCTTCCTCCCGCCACTGGTGCCGCCACTATATACGTACGAAAAACGACGAAGCAACAATGAGGCAGGTATTTCACTGGCGACAGCGACAAAAAACGAAAGGGACGCAGTTATGCGCAAGAGTAAGCGCGGTGTACTTGTATCTCATTCTAACGCATAACTGCGTTCCTTTCGTCTTTTGTCTTCGTCGCCAGTGAAATAGGTGCCTTAAGCAAGCACCATCAATTTTGTTATAAATACCATCACATTGATTTAAAAAATCGATTAAATACTGCAAGGTTTAAAGTTGTTTTGTACAGAATCAGGAAACAATATTTTCTAGATTTTATTGGGGTTAATTACCAGTACTGAAGTTATTACGCCCAAAGTTCAGTGTCCTTTTCACGCTTCTAAACACAAAAAGGGACAAAATATTGTTAAATAGTTTAAGAGACATCAATCAAACATCGATTTAATGGGTCGATCGTCGTCGTGGGTCAATCGCACAAGTTTTGAGTGTAAAATCCGAAATTCACAACAAAAATCTAAATATCTGAACTAATTTTCCATAAGTAAGTAAAGCCTGACCAAAGAAATTAATAAAAAACCTCGCCATATTGCGGAATTTTATAACTCGATTTAAGTAGATTGCTGTGGCCTGCCGGGTCCATATGTGCTGCTCTAAAATGTTATCATGTAATATCCTTTTCCACAATGCAATAAATGATTTTGAATTTTGAATTTCAATGGAACTAATTTTACGAGTAGAGCGTCGGTGGCCAAGCCAAGTCGCTAGGCCCGTTGACTTCCGTTCCGAAGTTCGGGGGTTCAAACCTCGGCACGTACCAATGTGTTTTTGATTTTCGAATTCATATGTACGTTTATTCGACACTCTTACGGTGAAGGAAAACATCACGAAGGAAACCTGCACACACCTGCGAAGAAATTCAAAGGTTGTGTGTGAAGTTGACCAACCCGCACTGGGCCAGCGTGGTCGACTAAGGTAGGGACTACTATTTAGTATTCTGTGAATAAGGCCTATTCACCCTGGTATCAGGGTAGGCTCGAGCCTCTCGGTGGGGACATATAATATGAGCTGTTAACGAAATTTACGAGTAGGTATAATGAGTATAATGGAAATTGTTGCCATAAACATAAAAATATACACGAGGCGCCCCCCGGGCAGGTCTTTTATTTCTTTGGTCATGATGCTCATGCATAAACACAGTATTGTCAGTACTATTATTTATTCTGTGGTATTGTGCGGATGGCTCGCGCGGCGCGGCGTGAGGTGAATGGACTTTGATGCGTAGGATAATGAGACTTTTCCTAACACTCTGTATAGGGACACAGACAGACAAAAAGAAAGCATTCCATCCAAACGTTTCCAAACTTGGTCCAAACGCAGCTCATCGCGCTCATTAATCGACTTCGTAAAACACTAGCGTTCACTACACTACTGTTGGTTATGTTGTTTGTTGGGTAGAGGTGAGGTTGGGTCAAAACTAGGATAGAATATTCCTCTGGTTCCATTCCATTTCCATCCACAGAAGTGTTCTAGTCATGAAGAATTCACAATTCTGTGTGATTCTCTCGTCTTTGGAGCTCGCTTTCTTCAATAAGCATACTAAAATAACATTCTGCACCTAGAGTCTGACTGACTGACTCGACTCGCTCGGCCCAATTTATTCAACCAATATGTAAAACGTGACGTGAATAGTCCTCTTAATATCTATGATAATGATGACATCATAATCCGCGGTAATTTCAAAAACTTTTATGCAAAACCCAAAGATAAAATAGTTAATAATTGAAGGTAGCTTATGCAAATGCAAGGCAGGTTGAGACAAAACCAATCTCCCAGTCTGTCCGTTTATGACCGTTTGTTACATCTAATCCCGCGTTAATAGGTTTTCCCGTGGCAATGAGGTGATTTCCCGCAGTAAAATTACAGCGTACCTTCCAGCAGTCCAGCCGTTAAGACGTGGACGCGTGACGACAGACAAGCAGTTATTTTCGGATTTATCATAGTTAAGGGGTTATTTTGGAATTAAGCCTTTTAATTGAATGATTTAGCAAGCAAGGATTGGTATTAATTAAAGATTGGTCATTTTATGAATCTCACCGAATGCTGTTATGAAGATAAAACTAGTTATTTTTATTATGTTACTGCCCATCACGACATAATAACTCCGAAACAGTAAAATGAAAACAGGCTTTGTACAAAACTGAGTTTAGTTTTCAATACTGAAAAAATGTCGTTATGTTTTATGATAATAATAAAACATAACTACTACTATTATATTTCCATTACTATTTTATATTATGTAGTGCTATTGTTGAAGTAGGGTCAGTGCACACTGGCGCAAGGCGGCTATACATTACAACTATACTAATAGTTAGGGAGGCGAATAGGTGAATTTTCTGTAATACTCGAGCGTGGCAGTTTAAGATATGAGAGATACCTTAGACCTAATAGAACAACGTTATAAAGTTTTTAGCTCTCTATGTAGTGACGCGCGCCTAGGATAGACGATCAGATTAGTAAAAAAAAATCGATAGTCTGAAATACTCGAGCGCGTCAGATTAAGATATTGGGGGTTGATTTTAGTGTTTTAAGACTAAATTTAACTAATCTGACAATAAGTCCTTGACGCCGCCGAGTTATAGGGTCACGAACTTGTAAAAAAAAAATGTTAATCCGGCATTCTCGAGCGCGATTTTTTTTTTTTTATCTTGAAGAATATAATCTAAAACTTACTAAAAATACAAAATCTGCCGGTTTCCGCATGACCGGAAGTGTGGAGGAGCCATTTCGTCTTCCGAAAAACGCGTTGCGGCATATACCTACCTAAGTCGCGAACGATACATTTTGTATTTTCATATCTGTCAAAATTAGAACCACATTTAGTTTCCCGAAATTCATTTTTTATGAACACCTAGTTGAAGTATAATGTACTATAGTAGTAATAATAATAGGTAATAGCACAGTACTATAGTAGTAATAATAATAGATTAATGGTACAGAAGCCAGCACATGCACACACAATAAATAATACAATTCGTACTACATTTACGTTGGTTGTATCTATCGCTTTATTGTCATTCTTAAATTCCCCGTTTTATCAAGGAGAAAGAAAAGAAAAAATGAAACCAAAAAACCTTTTTCGGTCAGATTAAGAGAACCCACCAACATTTTTGTCAGATTAAGAAAATATGCTTTCAGGATACCGAGATAAACCTCCCCTATGAAAATCTGACGCGCTCGAGTATTTCAAAATAACTTTTTTTTTTTGCATTTTCAAAAATTCATCGTAACTTATCGTCACGCCGAAATCGTCAGTTTTTTTAAAGGGAGCTTCCTTGGGGCCTACTTAACACCCCTTCCGAAAATCTGACGCGCTCGAGTAAATTTTTTTTTTTTGCATTTTTGACTACTTTATATGCCTACCCCCACCACGCAAACCGGCAGATTAGTATACCGTTGTTATCAGAGGCACTTGGGGCATACATAGTATGAATATCTGACGCGCTCGAGAATGCCCAAGTAACTGTTTTTTTTTAACATTTTTGAAAAACCGTACACGCCAAACCCACCGCTAAAATGGTTTTTACCATAGGAGCTTTTCTTTTCGAAATTATGTTATCTTTCGATTTTGATAGGTCTCGACGGCGCCGTTGAATTACGCCATTTAGCTACCTCGCCTCCCTAACTATAAGGCCGGTTTGTAGTAGCAGCACTAGCAGCTTGGTTTTTGAATATCAATCATGAAAGCGGAGTCGCGGAGGATGATCTTAGCCTTAGCCACAGATCGGACACACCATACAGAAAACGCGTTTTGACAAGCTACTTCTTTCTGAATAACTACTGAATATCAACTACAAATCAATGGCGCTAGGCGCTATGTAAAACATCCCCCCGAACACCCCTGGTAGTCCCGCGCGCCTGCGGGGTGCGGGGCGTGGGGCGCTATATCGGGCGGGGAACTAATTTTAGGGCGGGGGGATGAGTGTCCTTTCTGTACGGGTTAGTACTATTATTTTCTTCTGTGCCTTATATTAGCATGCGTTAATAACAGCGCTGCTGTTAAACCGGAATAATAGTTTTTCAAGCTAAAGAGTATAAAAATGTTAGCAACCAATGAGATCTATTCTTATTAATATTATAAACGCGAAAGATGGTGAGGATGGATGTATACAGGGCGTCCCACGGCTATGCCACATGGAGGGAAAGTACCTTAAATATTGTAGGTAGAATATTTTACTGAAAGGAGACCATTATTTTATTTCTAAAAACTATTAAAACTGCATTCATACATTTTTTAATAATTACATGGTTGAACCGGGAATCGAACCCGCTACATGAGGAAAAAAAAACACCCTGTAGTTTTATCATACCAATCGAAAGGTTCCTTCATAAGGATTATTTTTTGCTAAATAACATAGTGTCAGAAATAAAAGAAAGATCATGAATTTTAACATTTGATGTGGTCGCCGAGATTTTTTTGATGCATGGGGTTACTAGCGACCCGCCCCGGCTCCGCACGGGAAAATGGTTATTGTGGGTTATCCTTTAGTATATTATGCATGTATTATACATAATATGTATAAACCTTCCTCTTGAATCACTCTATCTATTAAAATCAAAATCCGTCGCGTAGTTTTAAAGACAGGGAGTGAAATAATAAAAAAAGGTGCGACTTTGTATTCAACAGCGTATTAATAAAATTGATAAATTTTGTATTAAAATGTTAAAATACATAGTCTTCCTTTTATTTCTGACACTATGTTATTTAGCAAAAAATAACCCTTATGATGAAGCCTTTCGATCAGTATGATAAAACTACAGGATATATTTTTTTCTCGTATAACGGGTTCGATGCCCGGTTCAACCATGTCATTATTAAAAAATGTATGAATGCAGTTTTAATGGTTTTTAGAAATAAAATAAAGTCTTCTTTCAGTAAAATGTTCTACTTACAATATTTAAGGTACTTTCCCTCCATGTGGCATAGCTGTGGGACGCCCTGTATAGATAGATAGTATGGATGTTTGATGTCCTTATAGGTATAATCCTCCCCTATCAAACCTTAACGAAATTCCATTCTGACAATGCTAAAGCTTACTACTAGTTTGGTACTAGTTGGTATCGTTGTAAAAAAGTTGCTATCATTATAATTCCGGAGATATTGCTATAGTTTAGGGAGGATTGTAGCTTGATGTTCAAGCTATAATCCTCCCCTCTCGTTTAGCCAAACGGTGGGGTCTTTCGACTTACTTTAAATCCAAAAAGTTAGTATCAGATTGCTATTCATTGCTCAGTTAAGAAAGAACACTGGTCGCGTTGTAATTCCGAAGATATAGCTGTAGGTTGGGGAGGATTATGGCTTGAGCATTTTAATTTTGCTCTTTTCTGCACAACGCTTTGTTCTTTCGTTGCAAAATTGGTATCAACCTTTAGTATTCATTGGTACTGTAAAACTACATGCGATTTATTACGCTAAACATCGTAAAAGTACTTTAAAAATGCATGTAAACTTCTACATACAAATTTGTTTTGAGTCCCTATAATGCACGGTCCGATAATACACATTGCATAACCAGCAAAGCACGGCCGTGGAGAATTTCTGATTGCTTGAAATTAAAAAATCGTTCTTTAAGACTTCCATAGATGACGCTAGTAATATAATTAGAACAGTGAGATTTATTGTAGACTTTTTTTGGTCGGTTTGTACGTGGTTCTGTTCTGAGATTAATTTTAGGATAATTTGTTGATTAATTTGAATAATTTTTATAATCCAATACTTTGGTATTTATTACCTCACTATTTACTAGTGCCATCTGTTGAGCCGTTTTTTTTTCATAATTTGCTACTTGAAACTTCCCATCATGAAGTCGTAGAGTTTGCCGTGCATTATTGGAGGGTTTGATACACGGTCCGATATTCTACAGTAAAGCCCGACCAAAGAAATAAGAAACCTCGCCATATTGTGGAATTTCAATGGAACTAATTTTATAAGGGAAATTGTTGCCATTTTCGTAAAATTATACACGTGGCGCCCCCAGAGCAGGTTTCTTATTTCTTTGGTCAGGCTTTATATTATGCAGTCTGACAAAAATGAGAAGAAATTATAAAATAGCAATACTAAAGTGTCATCTCATTTTCACAATTAAGTAGTTCGAAAGAAACGATACTACAGTGTTGCTACTTTTAGGACAAAAGACATAATATTTCAATCGATTCGACACTTATAAATATTTGGGAATTGTTCTCGAACGAAATCTTTTCCTTCTCGATACAAGCAAAAAGATCTGTGAACTGTATAATCACTGTACCTATTATAATTATTTGTAATAAAGTTACATGAATTATTAGAAAAAATGCGTACTGTTTTAATAAAAAAAAAACTCCCCATTTTTCCCTGGAAATTTACCCGATTTTTAATTTACACCTTTGCAACACTGGTAGCGCATGGCATCATGTCATGGCGGCCGACGCGGCATTGCGTTGTGTTAATTAAATTAAACCGTTAAAAATTTGAAAGTTTTCTGTCAGTTAAAGTTTTCTATGTTATATGAAGGTCATCATAGCATGTAGGTAAGTTATTTTATTATAATTTCGAAATTATACTTACTATACCGTTAACTTCCCGATTTTAGTTAAGTTCGTTTCGTGTTTTTGCGTGTTAAGTTGCGTTTTAACTTTTGATTCGTTTTACCAGTGACCTTTGCGACTTTTTTCTAACCTTCTTGCACGTCTGTTTTATTTGACATAAGAGATCAATGCAGCGCCATCTCTTATTACCATAATGAAACTTTTTTTGTTTTCAGAACTGCCAAAATGAAAACCTATCATTATCGGCCGTGCCATGCTGGCTGTGCAATGTGTATTATCGGACCGTGCATTATAGGGACTCAAAACAAATTTGTATGTAGAAGTTTACATGCATTTTTAAAGTACTTTTACGATGTTTAGCGTAATAAATCGAATGTAGTTTTACAGTACCAATGAATACTAAAGGTTGATACCAATTTTGCAACGAAAGAACAAAGCGTTGTGCAGAAAAGAGCAAAATTAAAATGCTCAAGCCATAATCCTCCCCAACCTGCAGCTATATCTTCGGAATTACAACGCGACCAGTGTTCTTTCTTAACTGAGCAATGAATAGCAATCTGATACTAACTTTTTGGATTTAAAGTAAGTCGAAAGACCCCACCGTTTGGCTAAACGAGAGGGGAGGATTATAGCTTGAACATCAAGCTACAATCCTCCCTAAACTATAGCAATATCTCCGGAATTATAATGATAGCAACTTTTTTACAACGATACCAACTAGTACCAAACTAGTAGTAAGCTTTAGCATTGTCAGAATGGAATTTCGTTAAGGTTTGATAGGGGAGGATTATACCTATAAGGACATGAATGTTTCTCAATTTTCGCTTCTATTTAAAGTAATATAAATTACTTTCCACAATAGTTATATCTAATCTACATACACTATGTTCGTCACCGTAAGAGCGTCTAATACATGTAAAACTTGGATTCAAAACTCTAGAAGGAATCTATTTTTACCGAAGCGGCGCTAGTTTTGCAGTGACCCGAGTAGTATCTACGAGACCCACCAGCTACTTCATTTCCTGCCGCCGCTCTCCAATATCAGACGCTACGCGCATTTTTAAAGTATGGAAATGAGACGAAGAAAGAATAAACGTTTGTCTTTTTAACCCCCGACGAAAAATAGGGGTGTTATAAGTTCGAAAGTGTGTGTGTGTCTATCTGTAGCATTGTAGCGCCAAAACGGATACGCCGATTTTGATCTAGTTTTTGTTTGCAAGGTTCCTAGCAATG
>OX419583.1:8667098-8688756 GCA_948473455.1 Teleiodes luculella | reverse complement strand
ATACTTCTTTCTTTGGTGATTTAGAAAAGTGAAAATAATAAAATTTGTGATATTGATGGTGGACTGATCAAAAAATTTGTAAATTCAATATTATATTATATCAACTAAAGAAAACTAAAGGTGATTGTATGGATTTCTAATTCCGTTCTATTGGTGGAAACTTGTAATTGGCTTAAGTTCAATTTCATCTGTAATATTCTAACTATGTTATCTAGCTGTAAGTTTCCTTAATAAAAATAAAATAAAATAAATATTTTTAGACTCGCGTGTTTACTTATATCGTAGGTCAGCTGAGTACCTTGGCCTCGTCCCAGTAGTGCGAGCGCGCGGGGTAGCCGACGATGCGGTCGGGGAAGAGGCGCCACACGCGGAACGCGAAGTCCAGCTCCTCGGCCAGCAGCGGCGCGTCGCCGTCCAGCGAGAACACCGCCGCCGTCGGCACCGCCCACAGCGGCTGCCAGCGCGCCGACACGCCCTCGCTACGGAACAACTCAAGCTCAACGAGCGAACCCAACCGCACCTACAGGCGCGGGGAAGCGCTGGCTGCGGAACTATAGCAGAGTTTATAGACCAGCCTGTAACAGCTAACACAGATAGCGCCCGTTTTCTAATTTGGCTACTGAACGTAGACAATCGATGAAATTGGATAACATCGTACTGGCAACAAAGTTACATAGAAAAAAAAAGTATCAAATTAAGTATTAATCCATAGAATCGGGGTTGCCATGATGTTTTTATTTAATTTGCCGCGTTTTTTTATTGTCTATTTTCATTACCTAGCCAAACTCTATATGAGACAGGCTGCATAAAAACTCGAATATCGTCCTAAAGCATGCTCAATCCCGCGTCTGTAAGTCGGCTTAAATCAATTATACAAAGGGCCAGTGCACACTTGTAAGGTTACTTCGTATCGCGCAAAAAGCACAAGAAAGTCCAAAACGCGACATGAAAGTCATAGTTGTCCTCAGGCTGGAATCAGGTTTTTTTTTATCTGATTAATTACGGTCCTAAACCTGATATTTCATAACAATCCGTTCGGAGCGGGACCGTTTCGCTAGCTGTATTAAACCTGTTTGTCCTGGTTGACAAGGACAACGCAACGGTCTATCTCTTTGTACCTCTACTACAGTAATTTGTTGAAAGGAATCGAAATGAAATAGCTCTTTCGAGTATAACCGAAATAAATGCATAATACTCTTTTGCAAATGCACCCAGGTGGACTAATGGGGTGAACCACGGGTTGGGACTGGTAAGGAGCAAAGCGAAATCAAGTTTTGAAAATTAACCTGGTTTCCGAGCTCTGGTTGTCCTGTAACTAAGTCACATTTTGACACCACGAGCTTCTTGCATTTCTGTAGTAGCGAAGATACTAAGAGAATAACAATATAAAGTAAACCTTAAACTATACGCAACACGGTTGAAAATCACTTGCTTAGATAAATCGTAGCGAGTGTAGGGTGGGATGCAGTGCGTGCGTGGGGTTGGAAGGCGTGATCGCGTTTCAATACGGGGAGGCGAGTGGCCCTTCTGTACCATTAAATCAATGATTATGATGTAAGCAATTATCTAATGATTGTCCTCCTCTAATAATCTAATAATTGCTTAATTCAAACAATGAAGTAACCCACAGAAAGTCCATATAATTAATTCTTCATCAAGCAAGATACACATTTATGTTAACTTTACATTGTATTTATGTTCATGCAAAAATTTGGGTTAACCGTAATTTTTAAATAAATCACTGTTATACATAAGTTGCAAGGACTTGTGGTTGTGTTTTCCAAATCAAATTAAAATGAATCATATATTACCCAGGATAGTGCGTCGTTGCGTCAATGACTAGAACAGGTAAGGGCTCGCGAGTATCGCCTGGTACCCTCGACAAAGTTTTCAATGATGGCGCGACACGTTCACTATCCCATACTATCACCACCTAGAAAAATAATATACCTTAGTTTTTTTTCTTGAACTGCTGAACAAAATGTAGTGCAAATTAAACTGTAAAAATATAGTAGACCTGAGTAAGTGTAGTCTTTTAGCTTTTTGTAAAGAGGATAGCAGAAGGTTATTTTAATTTTAGACTGGTAAACTCAGCAACAATTCATCAAAATATTGATAAATATAACACACAATAACGAGCGCTTACGCTGTTAATGAGCCATTTTTGGAGTTCAGATATTGATGAGTAGTGTGACTAATTTACAATGATCGCAGGCACCAAATTTATACCTTTATCATCATAGAAAAAAGATCTAAAAATTAACCTACCTTTTCACAAAATTCACTACTGGCTATACTGGCAAGTAGTTTGTGTAGAGCAGGTGAGGTCGCCTGAACGTAAAGGAGTGCTGTGTAAGTGAAGCCAGGCGAGGGGGGAGGTGAGGCGAGGGGCACTGCGGGGGCGGGCAGCGGCTGCAGCGGGGGCTCGGGGGCGGGGGGCGCCGCCAGCACCGGCGCGAGGACGGGGTAGTGCGCGCGAGAATCTCCATACGATGACAAAGTTCCCAAAGCTCCTGGGTATGCATTCCAAATAAGTGCCTCACGCTGTCTAGAAGTTCTATGAGCTAGAATTCTTTCCAATATTATCTGTAAGAAGAACAAATAGATTCCTAAATATATTAATTACCTTTACTTATTCAAATAATATTATTATAATTACAAAGGAGAAGGCAAAGGGAACAGAGACATACATGAAATCCCAGTGAATATAAAAAATAATTACATATAATAGATAGACCAATACACGTTTTATTGTTATTTAAATAATATAATTACCTCAATAGTAGTAAAAACGATTTTTTCAATTGAAGAAAAATACTGTTCCCACAAAAATTGTGTTTGTTGACGTAGAGCAAGAACACGCTCAGGCGGGACTGAGCGCACAAGCTCTGGAACCTGAAAAAATAAATAGTTTGTATGCCAAATACGATATCACGGGAAGCTAATGTGCTCAAAGCGATCTTTAGTGTTAAAAAAGGAAACACAAATCTACAGAAGTTATAAGGGTGCAAACAGATGAGTGACTAGTGTCGTGAAGACAGCTTGCGGAGGCAGTAGCCAGCTAACGCGAGGTGTGGGTGATGACGAGCTTCGGGCCACTGTTGGAGTCTACGTGTCTTCGACTATGGTCGACCAACGCGTACTTCTGCTCGACTGTACCCTAGTAGTCACTTACTTGAAGTAACAGTCGCTCATCGGCCCAAATCACTGCACGACGCCAGTCAATCCTTTCGTCAAATGGTAACCTCCATCCATTGCTCAGAAGTACTGGTACACAACCTGCGGCCAATGCCTCTAGGAATCGATATGAGCCGAGGCGACGCCCACGAGCTACTAGACAAAAAGTTGAATTTGCTAGAAGTTGCTCATAATCAAATCTGTAATATAAAAAATATTGTTAAACCATGTTGAGAACAGTAAAAAACATCACAAGCTTTCTTACATCACCTTAACCTGATAAATCAAAAAAGGTTTATTGGTAACATATTTTTAAATTTATTTTTGATTTAATGTAGATGGGGTCATATAGCAAAGTTTTTAATCACTATCAAAAGATATGTTTATGTTTAAAAATTTTTTTTAATTTTTTTTTATGTTTAAAACAAGAGTAAATATTTGTTTTGTATTTTTTTTAAATCAGTTGCCTTTTCTTTTATAGTAGGTACTGCACTGATTGCGCATTTCTTAAAAACTAAATGTTCAAAAGATCTACCTATAGAATCATCCAGTTATCATAAGGATCTTGTTTAATTATTTAACTCACTTGTCATATTCTTTATTATCTTCATCACATCTTTCATCTCTCAAATCCTTCCATGATTTACCATGTCTACATGTTGTAACTAAAATAAGGTGCTTTCCATCATGCAAATGCCATAATGAATTGCGAGTTTCACTTCCAATACCATGTACATATCTTTTTCCTTTAAATGCAAGCAAATGCTTCTTAGGAGCAGGAAATAAGTTAGCAGTGGCCGCTGGGGCTATTCCACCTTTTTCAGGATGTTCTTTGTGGAAGAGTGGAAGAGACACATCAAATCCATCACGGAACATAGTTTCAGAAGCACTAGCTCTTGCTAATATAGCTTCACCAGGGTCAAATCCTAGTGCTCCTTCAGCATAATCGGGCCATGTGCCAGCATACAAATTAAAGATAAGGTGGTTACGTCCATTCTTCCAGTAGGGTAATTTTGATAAATGTAATGCAACATCAGGCATGTGTTCAGGAGATAGTGGGTCAGCATCCAGTGTATCTACAGCCGGCACAAACAAGCATGCTTCTGTGGGGTCTCTTGTAGCATATCGAGACTCTCTTATTACTGACAATACTTTTCTATAGGATGCACTTACTGCACCATCAGTTGGATATACATATATTTTCGGATCACCCCCACATTTAGAAAAATCAAAACACGTTTCCATTCTACATGGCTTTGATGTTGATTGTGGTTGCTTTTGCAACTGCTGAGAAGGCATTTCAAATAATTCTTCAAAGGTAGCAAAAGAAGGCAATTGGTTTTGTACATTGCTCTTGATTAATTCCGATTTTAAATTGTATCCCCCATAGTAACAATAAATTATAAAGGCACATGATAGTATAAGTAGAATATATCTCTTTTTGGCTTGCATTTATAACTGCTCCACTAAACAAAAACTGAAACACTTTCAAAACTGAATTTTATACTAGGTTTTTTTTTTTTTTTTTTAGTTTCTTTTTTTTTTTTTAGTTTCTTTCTCCCTTATGGGAAAGGCAAAGGGATCTAAGCCCATACAGCCTAGTCTTTAGTAGTTTCTTGCATTATCCAAGTTTAAGGTCTTCATCTTCAGATCTTCAGTCATTATTTCTTCAGTTTCATTTCGTCATCTTTAGTCATTTCTTGCATCTATGTTAAACTTCTTCAGTAGTTTTATTTCTTGTTACGGGATCATTGGAATGCAAGGGTGGTTCTTACAATCCAATGATACTGAAGTTTAACGCGGGGTATCAAACGAAACAGCTAACCACTCATTATTTCTCACTTTCATTGAATAGTTCTTCTTTAACGGCACATTATCGGGTTAGGGTGTAGCAAAGGGGGTCCCAGGACTTTTTGATCATTTTTGTATGGGCCAGGGACTTAGAAAAATTTTGATCGATTTTGTATGGGCCATCAACTTAGCCGAATTTTTGACTGAAATTAGTATGAAAGCTGGACTTGTAAAATTTTCAGGGAAAGGGGGTCCGGAACTTAGAAATTTTTTGGAAATTTTACTATGGAGCCTTGAAAATTTTAAATAAATTATAGCGATTAATAATATATAGACCCTGAAAAGAATCGACCCTGAAAGGTCATTAACCTCAAAAAGGTCACCGACCTCAAAGGTCATTGACCTCAAAAAAGCTCATCGACTTCAAAATCGACACTGACCTCAAAAAGGTCATTGACCTCAAAAAGGTCATTGACATCAAAAGGTCATCGACCTCAAAATCGAAACTGACCTCAAAAATGACATTGACCTCAAAGGTCATTGACCTCAAAAAAGGTCATTGACCTCAAAAGGTCATCGACCTCAAAATCGACACTGACCTCAAAAATGACATTGACCTCAAAAAAGGTCATTGACCTCAAAATCGACACTGACCACAAAAATGACATTGACCTCGAAGGTCATTGACCTCAAAATCGACACTGACCGCAAAAGTCACTGGCTATGAAAATACAAGTTAGGGCGTTAACCGAAGCGGGGGACGGGGGGCGCAGCCCCCCGCTATAAAATAAATAAATCTACCCAGAACCAAATCGGTTGGTTAGGTTAGGTTAGACTGATGTCAATAACAGAGCGGAGGGAGCCGAGCGAGCGGAGCGAGCGTGCCGCGTCAGCGGCCGGCGACCGCCGGAGTATCTTACCTTAAACAGGTCATCGAGTGTCTATAACTGTCATTTACTCAAAAAGTATTAACTTTAGAGAATACAAGAGTGAAAACGTTTTATTTTACGTTAATCTGTCGTATAAAAATATAAAAAGCATGCCTTGTCTCGAAATTTTTCAAAGTCCCAAAAACCTAAAATGGGGTCAATGACCTCTGAGGACTCATATGAACCCTTCCCCTACCCCCCCGTACCCCCCCCCCCCCTAAAAATAAACCTTATATGGGACCCCCTTTGCGACACCCCGACCGCAAACTGATAGCTGACAGCGCTGTTTTTGCACGCTAACTTATAAATATAGTATACATACTATAGTATGGCTGGTTTACACACGTATTAAGTTGTTAAGTAGTTAACTAAATTTGAAGTTAAAATTAACTTAATTTTAAGTAACCGATCGTTTACACGCTTGTCTAACTTATGCACTCTTTAGTTCACTGTAATACTTATGTACAGTCTCCTGCAAAGAAATCGGACCCCCCTGTCATACATAATGGCTGGTTTACACGTATTAAGTGACGAAGTAATTAACTAAATTTTAACTTGATTTTAACTTAATTCTTGCGTGTAAACAACCACTTAAGAGCTCTTTAGTCACAAGTGGTAAGTAAACGATTTAGTGGTTAAGTGAACAAGTGAAATAGAATCTAGTCTATTTTTGATTAAGTAGCCGCGCCTCCCGCACCGCTTGCATTCCCCGGTAGGCGTGGCTTTCTACTAAACTGTCATTGAATTGTGAAGTACGGTCTCCTGCATAGAAAACGGACCCCCTATCGACCTCCAAACGGCAA
Source organism: Teleiodes luculella (assembly GCA_948473455.1). NCBI lineage: Eukaryota > Metazoa > Arthropoda > Insecta > Lepidoptera > Gelechiidae > Teleiodes > Teleiodes luculella. The sequence continues at coordinate 8,682,056 of OX419583.1, read as the reverse complement.
GTAGCGACAGGCTCGAGAAGCTGTCAAACGCGACATAGTGACATTAGATAGCCATAGTTCTGTCAATCGCAACTTTTTACTGGCTGGCCTGTCTGTCCGTTTGTTTATTTTCGAGGTTGGAAAGCAAGATTTTTGTGTTTCATTTGGTTTGTGTATTGTGAAGTGAAACGCATCTTTTTTGGTGAAACCCAACAACGCAAGATGTCTGAAAAATTGCCTAGAACTCCTCTAGCTTTGTATGTAAAATTGTATTGCAAGAAAAAACGCGATAAAAATACTCAGGTTAGTGTCTCAACATCACAATCTCTTCTCTTTTATCTCAATTTGAATAGAAATTGCTGTCTGTCGTCAATGCTTCTGTTTGAGGACGAACAAAATGAGGGTAAAGCCTCGGTCACACTTAGTGAATAGGTAGTCGCTGCGAATAAGAAGGAACATGGTCAGCGTATTTAATTCGCAGATAGCCCTGTCACACTGAGGAAGTGCTGTGCTGTGTGGCCGAGGCCTCCAACCATACTTCTGACCTGACTGATGCCACAGAATACCAATTAGTAGTCCCTCTGTTGCTTATTAATATTTTTCTTCTGCATTTTCCTTCTCCCATGTTGTATTTGATCTCTCTTCTTTCTTTAATTTGTTGACTAAAAGATAGTGATTATGAATTGGAATTATTAGTTCACCCATTTAAGCATAATATTAATGATTATTAAAGATAACATATTTTAAAGTGATATTATTTATTTTATGTGTTTTCTATATACATAATGTATGTAATACTCATATTTAATTAAATATATTTTTCTAGTATCATAATAATATGATTGAAGCAACAAAGTCATGGCTTTCACTGAATGAAGATGAGAAACAACATTTTAGAGACAAACTAAATGAATGCAAAGAGGAGTTAAAACATAAATTTGCAGATTATTTAATTAATGTAAAGCCATACTTAAAAAAGATACCAAAGAAAAAGTAAGTCATCATTTGTTTAGTTAATACTAAACTCCCTTGACCGATTTCGGCCACGGCGGCGACTGCTTCATCCCGGATTTAAAGACTGACCAGAAAATACCTTGCTATATTGCATGTCAATGAACAGCAGACACAAGTTAAAAAAAAAACAGAAAAAAGTTAATTTTAGATTGTTTATAAGGAAACTGGGTGTTGAAAAAAGATCTTGAGGAAAATAATATATTTGTTTTTACAGAATATTATCTAGTTCTAACCAGGATGGTAAAACAGCTGATGATGTTTTAAATGCTGAGCAGACAATATTATCTAGTTCTAACCAGGATGGTAAAACAGCTGATGATGTTTTAAATGCTGAGCAGACATTATTGGACAAGAATGTGAATGATTTGTTAACAAATATGAATAAAAACAGTTGGTAAGTTTCTGCAACTTAATTTTGAATTAGGTAGGTATTAAAATACAAAATGTGTTATTTTTTCTGCAGCAAAAAGTAGCCAGTTTCCTTTTCATCCTGCAGTGCTTTGTCATATACTATTTTTTATTGAAATCTGTTCAGTCTAGCCTAAACAGTTTGTGATATACTACTAGGTATATGTTTTATGTATTTACCTACTTTTTCTTAGGATTGAAACCTTTATGGAAACCGATATACCTGAACAAGGCGACAGTATACTGGAGGACTGTAATTTGGCTTCTATGCCAGAGCCTGAACCACCAAATGTGAAGTAAGTAATAAGCTTCTTTTTATGAAATACTAGCGGCCCGCCCCGGCTTCGCTCGGGTATGTATATTTTTTGATTCAAAGTTTTTTTAAATCATGTTTTTTTTGTTTTACTTTTCTTTATTGATTTTTTTTTATTTTTTTGTATTTATAGATTCATAGCTTCCCTATTAACTAACTATATCGAAGGTTGTTTTATTTTGTGGCAGCAAAATAAATTGTTGTTCATCCCAAAATCTAAATTAATTTATCTCTGTATCAAGTTTCACCAAAAATTCCCTCACGAACTACCATTTTCCCGTAGGAATAAGCTATTGTCCCGCGGTTATTCTGTTACCTTTCCCAAGGTCTATTCTATCTCTGTATCAAGTTTCATCAAAACTTCTGACCCACCCTACCACTTTTCCCTTGGGAATAAAGAATTTTCCCGCGGTAAAAGGTAACCTTTATCACCCCAGAATCTTACCAAGTTTCATCTAAATTTTCGGCCCGCGCTACTATTTTTCCAGTAGGGATGAGGTATTATTTTCCTGCGGAAAGAAGTATTTTCCCGTGGTAAAAGGTATCCTTTATACATCCCCAGGGTCTATTTTATCTCTGTACAAAGTTTTATCAAAACTTTCTACTCGCGCTGCCTTTTTTCCCGTGGGAAAAAAGAGTTTTCCCGCGGTAAAAGGTAGCTTATATTAATTTCCAAGGTCTATTCTATCATACCATACCCCAAGCTCATTGGTACTGATACCAAGTTTCCGCCCGCGCTTGCAGTCTTTCCCGTGGGAATGAGGTATTTTCCCGCAGTAAAAAGTAGTTTATGTCCGTCCCCAAGGTCTATTCTATCTTAGTACCAAGTTTCATTAAAATCGGTTCAGTAGTTTCGAAGCCCATGCAATTATAAGGAATATTTTAGGTTTTTTTTTTACACCTTGGGTTACATTATTGAAGTTTTAGTAAGGATCCCTAATTTTCTTGAAAATAAAATATAGCCTATGTTACTCAGGGTGAATGTAGCTTTCTAATGGTGAAAGAATTTTTGAAATCGGTTTAGTAGTTTTTGAGTTTATTCGTTTAAACATACACACATACACAAACACACACACACACACACACAAAAATACAAATCTTTCCTCTTTATAATATTAGTATAGATTTAAGCATTAGGAAATAAATATTTTATTTAGGTGCATGCAATTAAAACAGCAAGGTTACAATGTGTTAGTTCGTTTTCATGCGACATCGTGATATTATGTGGCTCAGGTTGGATGGACAAATCTTCTTTCTCGTGCATGTGACGCCATAATCAAACGTTATGTTATATGACCGTCACAAAATGTTTGTAAAGGAACCATATTCGAAAACCGCTCCCGTTACAGAGATTGAGAGACCAGCCCCTGAGCACAGAATACCAAATAGTAGTCCCTCCCTGAGCATGCTTCTTATTTCTTTAGTCAGGCTTTAATATAATAGTAAATATCATGTGGCTCAGGCTGGCTGGACAAATAAATCTTCGAAATAGCCCACATTTAACTAGGTCAATAGGGCACTTTATGTGACGCCTAAACACCCTTATTTCAGAATGTGTGACGCTACACAATCTCAAATAATCGATCGAAACCGTGTCCAGCTAGCTTGAAAAACTACTTTTCGCTGCCTACCGACTACCGACTTATAAGTAGCGACAGGCTCGAGTAGCTGTCAAACGCGACATAGTGACATTAGAGCCATAGTAGTTCTGTCAATGTCGCGTTTGACAGCTTCTCGAGCCTGTCGCTACTAATTATAAGTCGGTAGTCGGTAGGCAGCGAAAAGTAGTTTTTCAAGCTAGCTGGACACGGTTTCGATCGATTATTTGAGATTGTGTAGCGTCACACATTCTGAAATAAGGGTGTTTAGGCGTCACATAAAGTGCCCTATTGACCTAGTTAAATGTGGGCTATTTCGAAGATTTATTTGTCCAGCCAGCCTGAGCCACTTGATATTTACTATTATATTAAAGCCTGACTAAAGAAATAAGAAGCATGCTCAGGGAGGGACTACTATTTGGTATTCTGTGCTCAGGGGGCGTCACGTCACAGAATACCAAATAGGGGTGTAGGTATAGGTATTTTTAAGACTATGGCAACAATTTCTCTAGGGGCATATTACATTATCAAATATGTTGGATCATAGATCTAGGAAATTAAATTGAGTCAAAGACATAGGAAATTAAAAACTCTTTGTTTTTATATTTGCGGGGCATATTACATTATCAAATATCTTTGATCATAAGATATTGGAAATTAAAAACTCTTTGTTTTTATATTTGCTTTTAAATTCCGAGTGGAAAAAATAACTGGAAACACCTGTTTCTATGACCGTATTGGATCCAATCTAACAACAAGTGTCAAAATTCTTTGATCAAAGAAAAAATGAATCATGTCTATATTACATTGTCCAATATCTTTGACTCATAGATCTATGAATGATCCAAGATATTTGATAATGTAATATGTCCCTTATAAATTAGTTCCATTGAAATTTCGCAATATAGCGAGGCTTCCTATCTCTTTGGTCGGGCTTTACATCATCTTTTATAGTAAAAATAGCCTAGAATTATTTGAAGAAGAGCCCCTCGGTGGGGATTTAATATATGTGCTGTTACAATTTCCTGTTGTATTTTTTTTATGTGCATGCATATAAATAAACGAATTTCGTTTATTTCTTTGTATTACCTTTTTTAACCACGTTCGGTGAAGCTTGATATCGGTCGTACCTTTTCGACACAAGTATATAGTTAGATCAATTGAAAAAAAAAAGAAAAAAGAAGAATAGGTAGGTACTTACTTTAATTATTATTATATCTCGTAGCCGTAGGTAGTGGACTAATGGATCTATGAAGATAACGAAAAAAAATTACTAGTCCCATTGAAAATCTGATCGTAATACCAACTATTTGGTATTCTGTGGTAATACATAGAATTGGACGCATGCGACAAGAGATGCTTTGCAGTTACAATTTTGCAAGGCGCCTAGATATTAGTTGTACGGTAGTTTATGTCTATAATTGATTGAGGCAGAGGAGAGGGCTAATAGAAACACTTTATTTAAAAAAAAATACTTCATAAAATTACTCCCCGTTGTTGGGTTAGCGACATGAAGTGATACACTATATTTTTTGCGTTTCGACATGTTAATATTTTATCTCTCTTATAATTTCCCTGTCTCTTTGACTTGTTCTCTACTTAGGTATATTAAGAGACCACCAATAAAAGGATATAAAATGTGCTTTCAGATCTGCAAAAGAATTATTTGACATTACCAGATCAAAGGATGAACAGAATAAAGAAACATGGGAAACACTTCCACCCATAAAAAAACAAAGGTATAGAAGAGCTCTCCTTGCTTTGAAAAAAGATTACATTAATAAATATAAAATCTATTTAGAAAGTTTAACTTCAAAACAATTATTTGACTACTATAATAAAATAAATGTGTAATTAATTTAAATGTTCTTTGATTTGTTTAGTCCAAAAATAATAGACCATTATTACAGGTAAAAGTTCATTATATTATTATTCAAGTATTTGTAAGACAACCACTAATAAGTATCTATTGACAATATTTGACAAGGTACACAATGGTAGCATTACTTTTCCAATTTAGATTCTTTTAATAAAATTAAAATGAGGATGAAAATTATATAAATACAAAATACTAATCTAAATAATGTTAATGCTTATCTACACAACAACAAAGTATGAAACCAAAGAAAAAAAGTAATCCCTAAATCTATCAATGAGTTTTTTTTTTACATATAATACTGGTAACAATTAATTTGTGCTGGAGATGATATTGTGATTTATTTGCCACAGAGCAGACCAACAGCCAGTCCAGCAACGAAGGATGCCAGGAACACGTGTGATTCGGTGGCCTGGTAGTGATCATCACCAGTGAAATTATTGTACCAACGCTTGGCTTTTACTTCTTTCTTCTTTAATAAATCTTCAGCTTTATCTAATTTACGATCTACAAATCTCTCCACCTAAAACAAAAAAAAAACCATGGCATCAGGAGTGTTGCTTTATTGCGCTCGACAGTCAGTTTAATGTACTGTTTTTAACCCCCGATGATAAAGAGGGGTGTTATAAGTTTCATGTGTGTGTCTGTATAAGTTTACATTATTTTACAAAAGTGGGCTTAATTCATAAATTTGGTAAACGTTAACTAAAAGCTACCGCACGACCATGATTGACACGCGCGTAATAACAATAAGTACCCATCTTCCTAAACCACTTATATTAAACTAAGCATACTATTTTATAAATACTTTATTTGTTTTATTTATTTATTTTACGAAATTATTCAGTGTTATATTATACAATGGATAAAGCACGATAATATCGATGTAGCTTAAGATAAGTACGGATTGTATAGTCTACAGGCCCATGCTAGGCCATTGGCAAATAAGACTATTGGCGTGAAAAAATCAAAATCAAAATTCTAGAGAAAATTGATTACCTATATAAGAAAAATATCCGCACTTCCGTAATAAATAAAAATCTGTCGAAACCCAAGTCTAAGGAGGTATTTCTGAAAACAGTAAAACTTAGTAATTTTCTTATATTTAGTGACTAAATATAAGAAAATTATGATACCATTGCATGACATGTACGGAAAGATCTAGACCTACCTATGGAAAGGCAACCCCTACCCTACCCTCAACGTGTGCTCAACATAGTAACGTATTATTATTTATTATGTTGATTCGGTTCATCTTTTAAGCATATAAGTACATACATGACGTATATTTTTTAATAATGCAGCGCGAGTTAACTAGTCTACAAGTCTTAAAGAGCAGCTGACTCTTTTCTAAACTTGACCGGTTTATTTGTAAAACTGCAAAAACTCACTTTAAATCAGTATGACAATTCTGAAACTCACGACGAGGCAATGCCAAAAAAGAATCCTCCTGTAAAGCCTGCTGAATAATAGGAGTTATCTTTGACAAATAATAAGACCTGCAACAAAATAATATTAATTTTAAAATTACACTAAAATATATTAAAATTAAGTAAAAAAGAATAATAAACCGGTCAAGTATACTACAGTAATATTCTATTAGATTTGTTTGTATTTGAATTCAGCATCGTAATTCGTAATAAACGTAGAGTTTTGTTCTCCATTCGATGTTTGTCCCGCTTACATTCGGCACTCCTCCTAAAGTACTAAGCTGTTTTGAGTGAAATTGGAGATATACATACATGGGCGTACCGAGGGAGGGGCAGGGGGGGGCAGCTGCCCCCCCCTGGAATCCCGCAGAACATGTATGAACTCGTCTAATTACTAATCAAAGTGTAAACGGGGCCTTATGCTCTAACTTTTAAATAAACCGCGCAGTAGACACTGGCAAAATGCACAATGCAATTGCCAAAAAACCGCAAGCGACGATGGCGGACGAAAACTTGTAAACAGTATGGGCGATTCTTTCACAGAAGATGTTATAGTCCGGTTCGCTCCAGTACTGAATGAAAAAATTCTATCTGTCATTCCTGTAAATGGCAACGACTCATACCGTTGGATTCGTCTTGGTGTCCTGTACGTGGAACTGTCGGTCGTCAAGTTCTAAAGTGGTGGAGGGAGGAGGGGAGGGGTAATCAAAGTTGGCGAATTTGTACTTTTGTTTTTACGCTGTAATTTGAAAACTAGTGGACCGATTTCTTTGTTACTGGTATCATTTGAAAGTGTATAATATTACCTAAAAGACGTTCTTATACATCGAATACGCCAATTCAGCGGTTACCGCGCAATAATACGAAACATTGAAAAAAGAAATTGTGTATAAATAATATCACAGATTACGCTAAATCTATAACGTTTTCGTGGAAACAATGTTTACTACTTTAATTCTAAAACAAATTACCTAATCAAAAAGGTAACAATAATTACTATATGATTTATGGTGCCTGAGCTAGAGCTAATTTACGAAACGTAGTCGTAGGATCACTATACTACGAGTACGCAAATATAAGTAAATGAATGAGAAGAGATGGGTAAGTAATCACCATATTACTTTAATTATATATTTCAAGCTTACATTTTTCAAATAATACCTTGAAAAAAGACTTTACGTCGAAATAAAGAGGATAATTTTTTTTTGTTTTTCACTATTAGTAGTTTTGAATTTGCCTGTAGCATCTGACCCAAGGTACGTGACAAGATAAAACTTTTGTCAGGGGTAGATATTAGTAATACCTACCCATGATAAAAAAATAAAAGAAATCTACGGCGAAATAACCCGAGAAACATTTTTTTAGGTTTTCACTATAGTATTTTTGACTTTCCCTGTAGCATCTGACCCAAGGTACCTGACGAGATTAAACTTATGTCAGGTGATAGATTTTAGTAATCCCTTTCCATGATAAAAAATTAAATGAAATTTACGTCGAAATGACACGGAAAACAATGTTTTAGTTTTCACTATAGTTGTTTTAACTTTGCCTGTAGCACCTGACTCAAGGTACCTGACGGGATAAAACCTACATCAGATCAGAAGATAGATATCTGTAACACCTACCTATGATAAAGAAGTAAAATAAATTTACGTCGAAATAACGCGGAAAACAATCTTTTAGCTTTTCACTATAGTAGTTTTGACTTTGCCTGTAGCACCTGACCCGAGGTACCTGACAGAATAAAAACTATGTCAGGGGATAGATATTGGTAATATCTAACCATGATAAAAAAATAAAAGAAATTTACGTCGAAATAACGCAGAAAACATTTTTTTAGTTTTCTCTATAGTAGTTTTTAATTTGCCTGTAGCCCCTGGCCTAAAGTTCCTGACAGGATAAAAACTATGCCAGGGGATATATATTGGTAATATCTACCCATGATATAAAAATAAAAGAAATTAAGGTCGAAAAAAAAATAAAAAAAAATAAAAAAATAATTATGTTTATTTTAGACAATTCAGTACATACAATTACATGTTAGTACAGTTTAATTTGTAACAATTTAACGCGGAAAACAATTTTTTATTGCGTACTCGTAGTATATTGACCTGCGACTACGTTTAGTTAATGAACTCTAGCTCAGGCACCATAAATCCTATAGTAATTATTGTTACCTTATTGATTAGGTAATTTGTTGTAGAATTAAAGTAAGCAACATTTTTATCACAAAAACTTTATAGATTTAGCGTAATCTGTGATATTATTTAAACACAATTATTTTTTATTATGTTTCGTATTATTACGCGGTAACCACTGCATTGACGTATTCGATGTATATGAACGTGTTGTAGATAATGTTATACCCGTTCAAATAATACTAATAATAAAGAAATCGGTCCACTAGTTTTCAAATTACAACGTAAAATCCAGCGATCTTTGATTACCCCCCCCTCATCCCTCCACCACTTTAGCACTTGACGACCGACAGTTTCACGTTCAGGACATCAAGACGAATCCAACGGTAGGAGTCGTTGCCATTTACAGGAGTGACAGATGAAACTCAAGTTCTAGAGCACTTTTGGTCTAAAATGAACCGGACTATTATAAATAAACCGTTTTGCAGAAGATTCTCGAAAATTGCTTTTAAAGTAGAAGCTATTTAAATTAAATAAACATAAAAATGCATGTATAGTCAAATTTACTTTTATTTGTATGCTATGCTAATTCCGAAACCAAAATTCAGGAGTTGGTGACGAGATGTAGTCACGCGTGTCGCCTATTTTTCCATGAGCGTCAACACCAAAAAGACTGTACCTAATCATGGTGCAGGGTGTAGATCGGCCTCCCAAAACCACTCTCGACGGTGAGCACATGTGCTCGAGGTTGTGGATCATTTCTGCTATCTTGGCTCAACCACTACCTACATCTTCACTCTCGAATGACAAAACAATAGATAGGTACTCGGATTGGCAAAGTGGTGACTACGTTTGGTGGGCTTTTTGCGCGCGTTTGGCGAAACTGCAAGCGAATCTACCGATACCAAGGTTCTCAAATACAAGACTTGTGTTCTGAGTATATTGCTATACGGCAAGACAAAATTAGCCATTGCCTCATTAGGCAGTTCTCTCCAAGACACGATGCAGTAGCATAACTGCTATGCTAAAGCAGAGAAGTATTCGTTGGCTTTGCCACGTCCATCGAATCGCCCCTGAGAGACTGCCGTGTCGAGTCAAATTGAGTCAAATAGCGAACGCAAAGAGACCAGTCGGACGTCTTTATGCGATTCAGAGATGTTTGCAAACGTGACATGAACAGCTTTGGAATTCGGACTGATGGGTGGGAGAAACGCGCCGAAATGGGACCTGAATGGCGTAATGACGTCAAATTGAGAATGGCAAGACACAATGAAGTCTGGCTCGAAAATCTGAAGCAGAAAAGACTTCGTCACTACTCGCTGCTCCGGATTCACGGTTTATTTGCGATCGATATGGCAAGAAATGCCGAGCTGCAATTGGACTTGATAGCCACAGACGGAGATGCGGGATCTCGTAAACCTACAAGCGCTGCAACAAACATTGTTTTAGATGCTGTGGTCTATGATGATATAAAGCAAGATAATTTGGGGCTGTTTGCCATATACATCACACTACTGTACCTAATGTTTCATGTAGATATGTTTGCGTAGTGTGTATAGCCGCGGACCCTACCTAAAAATCTGATTTGCCCGCCCCTAGGCCAGAAGCTGGGTACGCCCATGATTACTATACTACTGTGACACCCGCGGCTCGCCAGGTATGGGGCGAGCCAGCGAGCGCGCACAAGAAGAAGTTAACACGATGAGTAGAAACACAAAAGTAGAAGTACAATAAACTTGTAATAAACTTAAAACTTATAAATCTTCTTATAAACTTGTCGACAGGTTTAATAAATAAAATCACAGAAAATCACAATGAATTTAGGACATCGGCCGGCATGGCCGATGGGAAAACGAAAAGTGAGTAAAAAAATGAATGAAATGACGGATGATTATTGACTGAATTCCAAAATTAAATATATTCGAATTTAGGCGAGAATGGTAAATGAGATGAGAATGAGGCAACGAGGTGGCATAGTAATGCACCACGTTACACTACTAGAGGGTCTTTCGATTACTTTATCAGAATTTCTATGGTTGATTGAAGACTAATTAATTATTTAAAAAACTATTCAATTCGTATAATATGTAACTGTTATACCTATATGCACGTAGTGTTTTATGCAACTACTCGTATTTATTATTATTATTTTGAATCACACACAATACGTTACCTACTATTAACCTGCTTTTAATTATATAAAATATATAATGATTAGAAAGATTCAATGTTGACACGAATCCGGTCGGATCCGGACGGATTCGCGCCAATCCGGTAAAATCCGGCCGGATTGAAAATGATACCGGATTTCAATCCCTACTGGTAACTAATAATAATCATAATAATAATTTTAATTAAACTTGACTAGTTACAATAATTGTTTTAAAATGGCAACCACACTACGCGCAGCCTGTATCGTGGCGTGGCTACTATTTGATCTTAACATACACACGCATACACACAAAAATAGTGACCTTTTCCATACTAAGTAGTTTTTTGATTTTCATTAATAATTTCACGGCATTAAATAAAAACGAATAAATGTTCGTCATTTTCAATAAATTTCTTTATTTTATTACTTAACTTATGAGCATTTAACTAATAACCAGTTTATGTGAGCTTGTATGTAAGCAATCACTAGTTCTGGGAGGTCTACCTATAATGAACGATTTCTAACTATAGGTGGTTAACATTTACACAAAAATATGTATAGCTGCTGTGGCTGGGGTGGGGTGATATCACTAAATATGTTAATACCTGAAGTTATTTTATTATTCTAATGATTAAATCAATAACAATGATATTAAATACAATAAGAATAAAATATTATCTTACCTTTCGATATTACTCGGAAGGAAAAAAAACTGTACCTCGACATTCCTATCGTTATTTACACCCGAATGCTATACAATACCTTTTTGCTTTTCGTTCACCCATAATAATTAAATAAAAGACTTGGAATAAGCGAATTAAAGCACGGGCGTCGTCACTCGCGCGCGCGTCGCTCCTTACTAACTAACCGCGTAATCGCGGCCGCCGGGGCGTAGGTACATTTTGGAGCTCTGGCGCGAAGTGCGCCAGGCCTGCCCTGGCCACCACATAAGAGATACATGTATGTTTGATATACCAGATTTTAAGGCATAAATTCAGCAATCATAGTGCCAAATTCCAGAATTACACACAAAACTCGAACGACGCTATGGAGTAAAAACAGTGTAAAGCGCGTATTCCACTGTCCGGTGTGCAGGACACTTTCTCCTGAACACCGGATAGTGGAATACCTGTCAGGATGGAAGGATTCCTAATTAGGACGACCGGAGCGATCCGGTCGCCCTAGCTTCCTTGCTTCCTTGCTACCGGACAGTGTAATACCATTTAGGACGCTAGGACGCTCATCAGTCGTCGCGAGACGAGCGTAGTGGACGGACGTCAGTACTGTGCAGTTTGCGAATTCGCGATGTCGTCGTCAAAAGAAAAGGAGATCGTTGCACAAGTTATAGACGTGTATAAAGAAATGCCATATTTATGGCAGAAAGAACATAAAGATTATAAAAATCATGATGTGAGGTCTGAAGCTTACAAAGTTTTACTGGAAATTTATAAAAATTTTGACGAGAAGGCCACCATAAAAACAATTAAAAAAAAAATCGATAATATGCGTACTAACTACAACTGAGTTAGGATCCTGTCGACCGGATAGTGTAATTGAAACGGCTTCCTAGCTGCTCCTTGCCACAGGATCCTGCACACCGGACAGTGGAATACGCGCTTAAGAAGACATTTCGCGGACTGTCGCCGATACACTTTCGCTCGCCTGAAGAGCCCTTAGAAATTAGAAAGATACTGTTAGTCGGAAAGGTGGCAGCAATATCTACAAGGTTGCCTGGTAGAAATTGCTACCTACTTTATCAATAAGGCCGCCTACATGTATAATATATTAATGTTTGTATTAGCTTGTGCTTAAATTATATTCTATTCTGAGATATGACGTGTTTTGCAGGTCAAAGAAACATGGAAGTAGTGTGGAGATGAATTATTATGTTAGCAGCACAGAGCATCACTACTCCTTCGGGCGACATCTTAGGAATAACTGACAAATGTGGATTGCTAAGTTTAAGAAACAGTGTTTACTGTGGCGTGCATGCATCCTACATGCTCGCCGCGTTCGTGCTGGCAGCCTCTTTCCGCGTTTTGAGCCTTTTAATTATGAAAAGCGATAAATGATTGGAATTTGGCGGCTGCCACCAGAGACGGTCGAAGCTCCAGCTACGAGCTGGTCTTTGTACCATGTCTTCGAGAAATAAATGATCTATAGCTAAAGTACGTAGTATTACTGCTGAGGGTGATAGGATTAGGACAGCGCTCCCTCTGAGCGCAACGACGACGTGCACCTGCCGTCGCGACGTTACTTACGTAAGTGTTATGTTAATTTGTATAGAAACATGAGATAGTTAGATAGAACTTTGTAAATAGTTTATAAACAAATGTGCCTAATGAATACCCACCTTAAATCTCGTTAAGCTGTTTTTAACAGTAGTTACAGTGCAATTGCTATTTCTTACAATAAGAATTAGCAATGAGACAGTAAAGTTATTAGATCATGTGCATCTCTACAAAATAATTCCCACAAAAGCTATTTATAACATGTGAATTGTGAGCATCATTGTTTTGATGAGATATGTATCTACCTGTTATGTTAGTCTTGTCTTTTTTATAACTGGTATAGGTAAGGTACTTAGACAAATTTATAAGCAACCACTTACTTTTTCAAACCAGTCTACAGATTTCCCTGTGGCTTCCTTTTCGATTTTGTCACTGATTTTATCAACTTTCTTGTTGATTTTGTCCCAGTTAATGTCAATGTATCCCTTTTGGCTGGCAATGTGTAACAAAATCACGCTTCCTCCGAGGCCCACAGCTGCAACTTTACCTATTTTCATGGTAATGAAGCCTGTAATCCTAAAACAGATTGCACAATTATTAGGTACATAATTACATCTTCATGAAACCATTTCAGGGTAGGCTAGTTAATACTTTAAAAATAAGTTCATTATTAATATATTATATTTAAGTATAATAATGTAATAAATAAGTATTTAAACATTTTAAAGGGGAATTATTAAATTACAAAATATTGTGAGAACCCTCAAACTCGTTAGAGCAGAGACAGGTGCTGCCGCCTACGAAATAACCATAAACTCATTAGAGCAGAGACAGGTGCTCGGAAATCTCAACTCTAAAATCGGCTTTTTACGGGCTAAACCATGGAAAAATCGCTTGTACGGTGTATGGACATATGGTAGGGCGTTTATGAAGCAATCTATTGGCACTTTTATTTCACTATGTGCCAATACAAAAAATTTAAAAAAAAAAAATCGAAAGTGACAGATTGTATGAGCGTTGTGGAAGTGTTGTGTTTATTTTACAATTTATTCAAGAATTTACCACAAATGAGGTCTAAACTCGACAAATAAGTGTTTTATAGTGAATCAGTGATGTGCCAAAAGGTATTCTAATAAGAATTATGTGTTTTCCAATTAGAAAAAAATTACGAAAATTTACTTCGGCATCATGGTAAGTTTTTTCCATTGTTCGATATTTACTATGAAAAATAGGGTCATATACCGTAATTTATACTAAAAAGCAAACAAAAAACAAATAGTTCAATCAATTATCTGCAATATTCTCAAATTTCATCAAGAATAATACAATAGTTGCAGAGTAATTTTGGTTCTTGCAAAAGCTTGCAAAAAAAGTTGCAAAAAAAAAAAAAGCGGTCAGCGGTCCGTGTGGAGTTTACTGGCAGAATAGATGTTGCGCCATTTATGTGTTTGAGGGTTAAAGGATTGGATAATAAAAAAACAAAGGGAGGTTTTGATTTATACACAAGCACACAAGGAAGTACATACCATCCTGACGCAGTTCCTAAAATAAGCTGCTTTGTAGCAGAAGTTTTTCCAATGTCTTTTAGGGCTTTTTCGATAAAGCCTTTAGCATCGTCAACTATCTTTTTCGCGTCTTCAGATGCATCTTGTGGCTTCGGCTTTGCCATTTTTCGTAGTTTGTTTCTTTCTCACCTTCCTTTTTCGTAACAAAGAACAAACAATTTTTTTCCTACAAGAAAATATGGTGAAGTCACGGCTGTCACAGCCAGCACAGAACAACGCAAAGAGAAAAAATAATTAAATACGAAGAGTCCCTA
>OX419583.1:8634980-8666898 GCA_948473455.1 Teleiodes luculella | reverse complement strand
ATTGTCACCCGAACAACGCACAGAACGGTGAAGGATTGAGGAAGTGATTGATTGCTGATTGCTGATTGATACTTTTTTTCTTTGAAAATTAGGCACCTATTTCACTGGCGACGAAGTCAAAAGACGAAAGGGACGCAGTTATGCGTTAAAATGAGATACAAACACACCGCTCTCACTCTTGCGCATGACTGCGTCCCTTTCGTTTTTTGTCACTGTCGCCTGTGTACTACATGTGGTAATGTCACAGTATAAATATAGTAATGTACTACGTGTACAATATGGTAAAGCCACAGTATAAATATAGTAAGCGAGCTATCACACTGGCGACAAAGACAAAGTAGTGCAAAAACGAAAAGGGACGCAGTTATGCGCAAGAGTGAGCACGATGTATTTGTATCTCATTCTAACGCATAACTGCGTCCCTTTTCGTTTTTGCACGACTTTGTCTTTGTCGCCAGTGTGATAGCTCGCTAAAGCCTGATGACCAAAGAAATATGAAACCTGCTCTGGGGGCGCCACGTGTATATTTTTACGAATATGGCAACAATTTCCCTTATAAAATTAGTTCCTTAGAAATTCCGCAATATGGCGAGGTTTCTTTCTTTTCTTAATTTTCTTTGGTCGGGTCTATCATTGATAGACTATCAATCAAAATTGTGTTGTGATTGTGAATGTTGTGTTGTGATGTGATAATACTGTCAATTTGACTAAAAACATAAATATTGAATTGAATTGTGATGTCTCGTGATGATGATGTCCAGTAGGAGGTTACGTTTTCCGCGGTTCGTTTACAGAAATAAAAGTAGTTTAGGATTATGGGTAATATTATAAGAATATCTCGATATAATGAAAATTAACACTCACATTACTTGTTACAAAATAACATTTATGTAAGTACCCATTTTATGTTTTAGCATGAAGATGTTAACACTGATATTAAACTCAGGATTGAAAATCATTGGAGTGATGAAGTTATGAATGGACATAAAAAACAGAATAAAAGTAGTGTTCACTATGTGCTCCCAATGTTTCCATATCCTTCTGGTAATTTGCACATGGGCCATGTGAGAGTATATTCTCTTTCAGATACGATAAGTAGATTTCAACAACTTAGTGGTAAAAGTGTTATACATCCAATAGGATGGGATGCATTTGGTTTGCCAGCAGAAAATGCTGCTATTGAAAGGAACATACCCCCAGTGAGATGGACTACTTCGAACATAGAGTCGATGAGGAAACAACTGATTCAAATGGGCTTTAAATTTGATTGGGACAGAGAATTATCTACATGTGATCCAAAATATTACAAATGGACTCAATTTATATTTCTGAAATTGTTTGAGAGTGGTTTAGCATACCAAAGTAAGGTGAGATTTTATGTTCAAAAAATTATTTGGTATTACCATATCTGGGCACCATTATTCTTTTTTTTTTTGTGAACTGATAAAACCTCGTGTTAATAATTTAATCAAAATGTTAACTTCGTTAATTAACTATCATCAGATTAACAAGTTAATGCCCAGCTATGATGATTATTACTATACTTCAAATATATTGATTTTGTTATTCATTGTTATAGGCACTTGTTAACTGGGATCCTATAGACAAGACCGTTTTAGCAGATGAGCAAGTTGATGATCTAGGATGCTCTTGGCGATCTGGAGCTAAAGTTGAAAAGAAAACTCTGACTCAATGGTTTATTAAAACCACAAAATATGCTAAAAGGTTGTATGATGGGCTGCAGAGTAATTCATTAGAAAATTGGAAAGATATAATAAATCTTCAAAAACATTGGATTGGTGATTGCAATGGTGTAGTGGTAACATTTCAAATAAAAGTTGGTAGCAAAGTAGGGATGTTAGATGTTTGGACACCTGACCCTTATAAATTTATCCATGGAAGTTTTTTGACAATGAGCAAGACTAACATTATTCAACAAGATATATCAGTTAGTACAACTAATGATTTGAAAGTAATAAATCCTATTACCAATGCTGAGCTTCCAGTTTATGTAACTGATGATGTTGATTACCCTGAAGGAAGAGATGTGTATATTGCTTGCCCACAGTTTGATGAAAAAGACACAGTCTTAGCTAAATCTTTAAACATTGATATAATTCCTATGATTGAGTCTATCAATATAAAAAAAGACAACGAAAAAGCCATTGATCTTGCACAAATGAAAAATGTTGGAGGATATTATGTGAGCTCCAAACTTAAAGACTGGCTTATATCTAGACAAAGATATTGGGGAACTCCAATTCCCATAATTCACTGTTCCAAATGTGGCACTGTGCCAGTTCCATATGAGGACTTGCCAGTGGAACTACCAGTATTAAGTTCAATGGACACAGGTATACAGACACTTGCAAAGGCAGAGGACTGGATTAACTGCAAGTGCCCAAATTGCAAGTCAGATGCCAAAAGAGAGACTGACACTATGGACACATTTGTTGACTCTTCTTGGTATTATTATAGATTTTTAGATCCTAATAATAATGAGATGCCTTTTGACAAAGACAAACTTATTGGAAAAACACCAGTGCACATTTATATTGGAGGCAAAGAACATGCTGTTTTACATTTGTATTATGCAAGATTTATGAGTTACTTCCTAAATTCTCTAGGATGGACACCCGATGAAGAACCATTTAAAAAATTACTTGTACAGGGGATGGTTATGGGCCAATCTTTTAAACTGAAGTCATCTGGCAAGTATATAACAAGTGATAATGTTGAAAAAGTTGGCAAGGGATACAAAGAAAAAGAAACTGGTGAGCCTGTGGTCGTACAGTGGGAAAAAATGAGTAAATCTAAACACAATGGTGAAAATCCTGAAAGGTTATTGAAATCTTATGGTTGTGATACAACAAAATTACTCATGCTAGCAGATGTCCCTCCAGCCACTGCCAGACAGTGGTCAGATGCAAGTAAGTATTAATTAAATTAGATCCCTTCAGCCACATGGCAGTAGTGGCTCATTAGGCGTGCAGCCTGCGTGCTTTATTTTAGGCAGACGTGGTCTACGAAGCCGACAATATATTTATTAGTGGAAGGTGTACATGTAAAACGCATCAATCTACAAATAACCCGCAAATCGATATATTATGGGATTGTCATTTATTACATAGATACTAGGGTCCCACCCAAGCCCAACAATTTTCACCTGCAGTTCTCAAAAATATTGTAATGTGAATATGTGATGTTGTAAATATATTATATAACATTTAAAAAAAATATATATTATACAAACCTATAGTTAAAAAGGTTATGATAAGTAAATTTTTAGAACTGGGTCAAAAAGCCCTTTTATATGATACCACTGGTGTTGTAATTTTTTTTTTAATTCTATTCCAAATTATGTCGCCACCACGTAGATCACTAGGTATATTATATTATTTACTAGCGACCCGCCCCGGCTCCGCACGGGAAAATTGTTATTGTGGGTTAAGTATATTATGCATTTATTATAGCATTTATTATACATATAAACCTTCCTCTTGTGATGTATACCTACTTTGTACACACGTTTTTTTAAACATACATAGATAAATGTATTTATTATTGTACATTTATGAAGTGGAAATACAGTAGCAAACTGAAAAAATATTTACTTGATAATAATTTCTATAGATTTATATAACAAAAAAAACCATTTGATATGATATGATATGATGATGGATTTATATATAATATAATATATGTGGGACATCTCTCTCTCATATCCTCGAACCCTGATTTTTTAACACCTTTGGTTACATTATCGGAGCTTTAGTAAGGATCCCAATTTAAAAATAAATAAATATAGCATATGTTACTTGGGGATAGTGCTGCTTCCCAACAGTGAAATAATGTTTGAACTCAGTTCAGTATTTTCGGAGCCTATTCAATGCAAACAAACAAACAATCAAATCTTTCCTCTTAATAATATGAGTATAGTGAAATAATACAATTTTTATTCCATATTACAGCTTTACCTGGCGTACTCAACTGGCAACATCGTTTGTGGATGACAATTAGGGAGTTTCTGAAACATAGAAATGATTGTTCCCTGCAAACAAGTAGTAAGTTAGCTGCAGAGGATGTTGAAAACTATGAAAACAAAATCTGGAGCTCTAGAAATAATTACACTGCACAAACAACTTATCACTTTAAGCATACTCAGATGATAAGTGTAGGAATATCTAGACTACAAACTCTTACAAGTGTATTAAGAGTAAGTTACTTTTAAATTATTTTAATATTATAAATTTTTTTATCATCTTTCGTTAACAGCTCTTTATAATATGTCCTCACCGAAGGGCTTGAGTACCCTGAAATCAGGGTAAATAGGCCTTAGTCTACCACGCTGGTTCGCAGGCGCTGTGCAGGCAGGTGTCGTCACGAAACTTTCCTTCATCGTAAGAGCGTCGAATAAATGAAAATGATATGGATTGGTACATGCCGAGGCTCGAATCAGCGAATTTTCAAATTTAAATCAACAGCCCTAGCTACTTGGTCACTGCCGACGCTCTTCTATTTTAATTTAATAATATTATAATACAAATGGTTTGCTATTTTTATTGCAGAACAGACTTCCCCCAGAAATTGTAGTAAAGAGCAAAGAGTTTGAATTAACATTAGCTTCTCTTATTATTATGTTGTCACCAATAACTCCACACTTTTGCTCAGAGTTATGGGCAGGCTTCCAATCAGCACCATATAGAATAAATGAAGATTTTCAATTAATTGATTGGAATAAAGGTGTCCTAGACCAAAGATGGCCAGCAGTAGATGATGTCTACCAACTATCATTTCAATGCAAAGTAAGTTTGAAATTTTACTAGTAGTCATGTCTTAAAATCAATCTTATCACGAAAGACAAGAGTATCCACTTAGGCGGTAAAACAATAGATGAAAAAAAGAATCCTTCTATGAAGAATTCTCTTTATGGGTGGAACTTTCGGGTTTTAATCCCAGTTTCTTTTTAACTTCTTTTGTATACTATTTATTACTGAACAAACTCCTTGAGTTTCTTAGTGCGTACTTTTATTTTGAACACAATCCGTAATTTAACTTATTTTGTATACTATTTATTACTGAACAAACTCCTTGAGTTTCTTATTGCGTACTTTTATTTTGAACACAATCCGAATAAAATCCTTAAAATGAATATATTTTTTATTTTACTACAGAAAATATGTACCGCAAACAGTATTATAATGGAGTTTGAGTGATGTTTAAAAAAGAATTTAATGAAATCCTTTCTGTTTTGTATGTTGTTCGAGTGTTAGATATTATTTATTCCTGCGTTACTAAGCAATAAAACAGTAAAATTGGACTTTAGTTGGCAAATTTTTTATACATATGTATTTCCAGCATCCAAAATCTCAAGCGTTATTTCGTGTGGACCATGTTCAAATGCCAATCATTCTTAATTCGTAGCGTTACTTATGTTATAAAAATCAATTTCGAGCCAAGCCATGTCTCATTTATTGGCATGAGTAACATAAATAACTTACTAAACAAGCGGATAGCTAGTTAATAAATAAATAGGCTGACCAGAGTTGACCTTATCAATATGAAGACTGAAGAGATTAAATCAATTCCTTTATTTTAAGGTGGATGGCGCTGATAAATGTGAACTAAGAATTCCAGCTGCTGAACTTGACAATTTAAATGAAACAAAGGCTGTGCAAATGATGTTGGAACAAAAAGAAGTTGCTAGAAGAATAGGGGGACGAGGAATATTAAGGACAACGTTTGAATTATATCCTGGCTGTCGAGCTATATTACATATTTTCTCAAACAGAAAAGAGCAACATATTAATGAAAAAGCTGTTGGATAATTAAGATATTTTTAGATACCTATCCACCATAATTATAAAAGATTTCTTTATCTACACTCATGTTTCAACAGTACAATTTACAGCTAAATATTACAACAAACAAGATACATGATTATTATATTATGATTTTGTAGTCACGTCACACCAGAAATATGAAAATTTTGCGCAGGGGGCGCTACTGATTTTAAAAATAACTTTCAATAATTAGTTCCATTAAAATTCCGCAATAGGTTTTTTTTATTTTTTTTTATGGTTAAATGTTCTTGAGTGTAGAATATTACGATGAAGTTATAAAATTTATATTTAATAGTTTCAAGTTTATTGCAGTATCCTGTCTCACAATGTGGTCATCCGAATTTGAAAAACTTGGTTTTTATTTTTTTAAGGATGGCGGCGCCACTTAGCCCCATGTAACCCCTAAACTCTGCTCGGGGTAAATAAAAAAAAATAGAAGGGGCCCGCAATATTGATGTTCACTTATAATAAAATATGTAATAATAATAATGGTTTGTGGCCAGAAACATGTGGCACCCCCCGAATAGGTTTTTTATATTTCTGGTCAGGTTGTTATATGTATAGGTTAGTGTGGATATGCAAGTCCCTGTAGCTATATATGTTTTACTGAATATACAATTAACGGACAAATACTAATATTTCATTCAATAATCTATATCACTCTCTTACTAATTAATATATCATCTCATACTCTTCGAATCTAGACTATCTATCATAAATGCCCTTCAGACTCATTGCTCAAAGCACTGCTCAACTAGTTTGTTTAACTATCCGTCGGTTAAGGGAAGGGTGCCCGAAGACTTGAAATTATATACAGCCGCGCGAAATTACAACAAACTTGTAAATTCGCAAACATTTTTTATAAAATAAAGTGATTGATGAACATTTTGTGATCTGGCGGTTATTTAGGCTTTCCGTTAGTGGCGGATTAGCAATAACTGAAAGGACATGTTTAGTGTTGAGCAACTTCCCCAAAAAAATCAAATTCGATACAAGATAATAATTTAATAAATTTAGTTTCTTTGGGAAAGTTGATCAGACTGAGCATAACAACGCATAACTACATAGTGGTAATAGGATATTTTGGTTTTAAGTCCTTATAGAAGAAGAAGAATTTTTTATTTGCAAGAATACAAGTATCCTTCTATGAAGACCGGAGCATAAGCGGAGGGATATTATCATATCGTTAAATAAGCCGTGGCCTAAACTCTTATTCTAAGAATGGGAAAAAGTGATAGCGTGATCAATCAGCTCTTGATTGACTGTAGTATGAAAAGTGTTGGCCGTGATGGATGAGTTGGTAGTTCTAGGTAAAATACCATATGCGATGCAATGCGTGCGACACGCAGGGAAATCGTGTAGATACTAGACAAACTAGTAATACTATATTTTATTCTGTGCTCGTACAGAAAGGACACTCCCCCGCGCCAAAATGAGTTCCCCAGTGAAGACTGTGAGGAGTAGTGAGTGCGTGGCCATTTTTTTTTTCGTTTTGGCGTCTGTCTTCGGCCGCCGTAACGTAAAATACTATTCTAAGATTATTAAAGACTAGGCTGTATGTATATATTTTGAACCCTTTGCCTTTCCCTCCCATATGCGATAAACATGCGATAAAAGAACTTAAAAAAGGGTTTTTTACGCGGGAATCGAGAGGAAATGGCGGGTTCATTGTTTCGTCCTTTTTAAAATTAGTTTTTCATGGTAATTGTGGTGTTAATATGGTGGAATTAGTGCGATAATGTGCCGTTAAAGAAGAACTATTCAATGAAAGTGAGAAATAATGAGTGGTTAGCTGTTTCTGGTTTGATACTCCGCGTTAAACTTCAGTATCATTGGAATGTAAGAACCACCCTTGCATTTCAATGATCCCGTAACAAGAAATGAAACTACCAAGAAATGACTAAAGACAACGAAATGAAACTAAAGAAATAATGACTGAAGACAAACTGAAGACATTAAACTTGGATAATGCAAGAAACTACTAAAGACTAGGCTGTATGGGCTTAGATCCCTTTGCCTTTCCCACAAGGGAGAAAAAAACTAAAAAAAAAAAAAAAGAACTTAAAAAAACTAAAATTCGGAAGGTATTTCACTGGCGACATCGACAAAAAATTATAACGCATACATAACTGCGTCCCTTTCGTATTTTGACTTTGTCGCCAGTGAGCGGAGGCACTTACGTTGTTGTTGTTTGTTTTGTTGTCTTTGTTGATGCCAAAGGTTGATTGATTGACTGATGCCCAGGCCCAGTTGACTTTATACGTCGAAATTGCGGCACTGCCATCTTGAAGGGGGCAGATAGCAGTGTGTACTTCCTAGCGTAATTCGGTTAATTTCGGTTTTACTTCGGAATATTCAACTCGTTTTAAAAAATTTAATAACTGTTTTACGTGACATCATCATCATCATAATTTAAAAAAACTTAAGTATAGTTATCATCACAACAATAATACAATTACGAAGTCGACAGTTGATTTCAAATAACATTAATTATGAATATTATGATGGGTATACTGATAAATATTTCTATCAACACTGGCAACACCAAACAATATGGCCGAATCTTGTTGAATAGCTTGTGTTTTGTTCTTATGTTCTATTTTTATTATTTGCTATCTTTCGATGCAAGCATATCGACTCACAATAGAAACGATAATATTTGAGTTCCCGATCCTCCGCTTATGTGAATTTTATGACATATAGTGATTTTCAAGGCAGTGACTTTTACCTTTATGGTGTTTTATAAGATCGTTTTGAACTGTGATATTTGAAGATATTTCAAGTGCGGCTAATCCCCCGCTGCTGACAATGTTAAACTTTCGATTTTCAGAAACTGGGGCTCACCCAGGTTCAAAACCATCTGCGGTAAGTGTTATAGGTTATGTTTTCGTCAAAACAATCGAAACTCCAGAAGACTGCAGGCTTACTACGTAGTAAGAAGCGATAGGCTCGAGAAGCTGTCAAACGCGATATGTTGACAGAACTTCTATGGCTCTAATGTCAGTACGTCGCGTTTGATAGCTTCTCGAGCCTGTCGCTTCTTACATAGTAAGCATACTGGAACAAGCAATGACGTCACAATAATATTCTTTACGGCAATATCCTGGCACAGGCAAAAATCTTTTGCTTAAAAGGAAAATTCAACAACTTGTAAATAACCATTTGTTCAAAGAAATTAAATAATTTTGAATTTTGATTTTTTTTAAATTATCGTATCAAAAATACACTAAGCCTTAGATTCCTGATATATTTACTACTTGTTTTCAGGTGTATGTTGTGGGCAAAATACTGTATTTCCTACTGCGGAGCAGCTTTTATCAATAGCATTACAGGAAAGTCTAAATAATGAGCACAGAATGCTTTATTAAGATCGTTTTCTTGAAGAAGATTTCACATATGCATCCAAAACAAGATTGTTATACCCTGCTGTCCGAAGTGATGTAAGTAATATTTGATTACTATTAGTTTGGTATTATTCCCCATAAACATGACCAATTTAATTTAACGAGAAACTTTATTTGGTGTTCTATCTTCCACATCTTATTCAATATTTTAGGTAAGGATAATTATTATGATAATAGCAGTTACCTTCTTCTTCTTCTTCTGTCGTGTCGATGGCTAGTTTTACCTGTAGTTTTACTAGTGACCTAACAGTTAAATCTGTATGAGTTATGTATTTTTCTGTGGTAATTTAATTTGAGGCCTGTCGTTTGAAAAAGTAATTACATAATTATTTGCTGAAAAAGTAATTACTTATTTGTCAAATTTTCTCGAATTCGGTGTTGTAGACTGAAAGATATTCCCATTTATAATATTAGTATAGATTTTTGTCCTACAATTTAGATTATGAGTAAAT
Source organism: Teleiodes luculella (assembly GCA_948473455.1). Taxonomy (NCBI): domain Eukaryota; kingdom Metazoa; phylum Arthropoda; class Insecta; order Lepidoptera; family Gelechiidae; genus Teleiodes; species Teleiodes luculella. Next base: position 8,657,199 of record OX419583.1, on the reverse strand, counting down.
TAATATTGGTTCTGAAAAACATTGTGTAGCCGAGTATGTTTCTTTCTTTACTATACATTTTGCTAATTGGTAACTTATTTATTTATAGTGAGAACGGAGTACTATTATTTCACCATCATGTTCTGAAGAGACATAATAGAGGGCAGCATGATCTTCACAGCCTCAAGCCAGCCAATTTTGTGAAATGTGGTACATTTTTGAACAAAATTGCATTTATGGATAAAACTATTAGGAGGGAAGAGAACTATGTTGCAGTAGCATGAAAGGATTAATTGATACGCATTAAGGTTATTCTTTCACATATATATTATTATTTCAATTGTTTTATTAACATTGTAGTTTTACTAGTGACCTAACAGTTAAATCTGTATGAGTTATGTATTTTTCTGTGGTAATTTAATTTGAGGCCTGTCATTTGAAAAAGTAATAATAATAACACTTATGTGCTGAAAAAGTAATTACTTATTTGTCAAATTTTCTCAAATTTGGTGTTGTAGACTGAAAGATATTCCCATTTATAATATTAGTATAGATTTTTGTCCTACAATTTAGATGAGTAAATTAATATTGGTTCTGAAAAACATTCGGTAGCCGAGTATGTTTCTTTCTTTACTATACATTTTGCTAATTGGTAACTTATTTATTTATAGTGAGAACGGAGTACTATTATTTCACCATCATGTTCTGAAGAGACATAATAGAGGGCAGCATGATCTTCACAGCCTCAAGCCAGCCAATTTTGTGAAATGTGGTACATTTTTGAACAAAATTGCATTTATGGATAAAACTATTAGGAGGGAAGAGAACTATGTTGCAGTAGCATGAAAGGATTAATTGATACGCATTAAGGTTATTCTTTCACATATATATTATTATTTCAATTGTTTTATTAACATTGTAGTTTTACTAGTGACCTAACAGTTAAATCTGTATGAGTTATGTATTTTTCTGTGGTAATTTAATTTGAGGCCTGTCATTTGAAAAAGTAATAATAATAACACTTATGTGCTGAAAAAGTAATTACTTATTTGTCAAATTTTCTCAAATTCGGTGTTGTAGACTGAAAAATATTCCCATTTATAATATTAGTATAGATTTTTGTCCTACAATTTAGATTATGAGCAAATTAATATTGGTTCTGAAAAACATTGTGTAGCCGAGTATGTTTCTTTCTTTACTATACATTTTGCTCATTGGTAACTTATTTATTTACAGTGAGAACGGGGTACCATTATTTTACCATCATGTTCTGAAGAGACATAATAGAGGGCAGCATGCATCTTCACAGCCTCAAGCCAGTCAATTTTGTAAAATGTGGTAAATTTTTGAACAAAATTGCATTTATGGATAAAACTATTAAGAGGGAAGAGAACTATGTAGCAGATGCATGTAAGGATTAATTGATACGCATTAAGGTTATTCTTTCGCATATATAATATTATTTCAATTGTTTTATTACCATTATTAAATGATATAGTAATATTATGATTCAGTATTTATTTTGATTACCTGAAAAGTCAATAAATAAAGTGGTAGTTGAGTAGTTTCACGTCCGTAAATCTATTGCTAATTTCAGTGTACATTTCTCTAGTCTAGGTTTTTAGATACAAAAATAATTTTATATTTTTGAGTTGGACCGTAGTGTGTACTGAAAATAATTAAAAATATAAAATGATTTTAATATCTAAAAACAGCTAGAAAAATGTTACACTGAAATTAGCAATTGATTTACGGACGTGAAACTACCTAGTAAAAGGAGGAAATAATACGAATATCCCGCCACTAGATATAATTTAGGGGGTGTTCGAGAGATGACACTAGGGTCCTTGTATTTTGCTGCCGCACTTTTATTTGTATGAAGTTGGTATTCTTCTTCCGCTAGGAAGTAATAGTGTTCCGTGCTGATGCCTTGGTAATTTTCTCTTTGAATTAATTTATATAAATTTTTCAAAATATTTCCATACTTTCTTGATTTAAATTGTGTTTTTGGCACTGTTACTGCTAAAGAACTATTTTAATTATACATTGTTTTGTTTTTGTGAGATTGGGCTCTTGAATGCTAGTAAAATAGCATTATGACTTCAAGTAATAATAAAAAGTAAGTGCATTTATATTGTAGTGTGTAATAAGAGGAGGCTATTTTCAGTCAATTAATAATTATGTACCAGAAGACATATTTTCTAACTTATTTATTTTGTGTTGGGCACATCCATAATTTTAAGTTATTTACAATAGTATAGTAGGCCATTTGAATGCATCTATTCATCTAGGTCAGAATTTAGATTATAGTTAAAAATCATTAAACTCTAGTCTAAGTTGTTTATGAGAGTCATAATGGCAGGTGTACCTCAATTTTGTTACAGTTTTGCTCTAAATTAGTTTTGATTGTTCGAAGGATAGGTAGGTACTGAATTTTGATGTACTTGACTTGATTCGTTGAGGTACTCCTGCCATTATGACTCATAAAGTTTTGCAGAGAGGAGCCCTCTATGGTTAACATGTAATATCAATTTATATTTTTACAGGTATGGCCTGATTTTGCCTGCTGTGGCTAAAACACAAGGACCTTCATTTCAAGCATCACGTAATGTGTTTGGTGATGACTCAGATTCAGAGGAAGAAATAAACAAAAAACCAGTTCAATTACGTCCAAGTCAAAATGTTAATAGACAGGTAATAGATGCTTTAAGGATCTGTTTAGTGGCGGACATTGTCATTTGAAGTGAATTCAGACAAAATCTCTAATTATTTTAACATGTTGCTTCCCTCCATCTAATCCATCTCTTTCCCTGATAACTTTCCTTAATCAGATCTTGAAACCGGTATTTTGAAAACCCTTAAATAAAGGTTTTTATTGTGGTAATATGCCTTGCTCTCTTTGAATTCTGTTTGGAACGAAAGATTGTTTTGAATAGGTATGGAATATACTCGTATCAGTAGGCTTACTACGTAAGAAGCGACAAGCTCGAGAAGCTGTCAAGCGCGACATAGTGACATTAGAGCCATAGTAGTTCTGTCAATATGTCGCGTTTGACAGCTTCTCGAGCTTGTTGCTTCTTACGTAGTAAACCTCAATCAATCATCAATCACCATGCCATTACTAAACTAACAAATCATTATCATAAATTATGATGATTGACTTATTTAATCATTAATCACACTTAATTTTGCCCAACACTGCGCGACACCTTGTTTCTCTGTAAATGAGGCCTATATGGTAATGGGAATATTTATTTATTAATGAAAGTTTAATAGAATATTTTTGTTATAGGCTAAAATTGAACAAGAAAAAGCAATAAGAGAAGATCCGACAGTGTATCAGTATGATGAGGTTTATGAAACTATGACTTCGGAAAAAGAGGAGAAAAAAAGCAAAAATAAACAAGACAAAAAGCCGCGGTACATAGAAAACCTTCTGAAAACAGCAACTAAAAGGAAAGTTGAAAATGAGCGCAGAATCGAAAGACAGGTAATATTTAACTTTAAGATGGCGATTCAAATAAAAGGGCGCTAAAGATTTAGAACTGCGGGAAAGTAGTTTTTTAACATTATTAAGGAACCTTTATAATAATTACAGATTCAAAAAGAAAGGGAAAAGGAAGGTGATGAGTTTGCTGACAAAGAAGTATTTGTAACATCTGCATACAAGAAGAAGTTAGAGGAAATGAAACTAGAAGAGGAAAAGGAAAAGAGGGAAGAGTATCTGGAGAGCATTGGAGATGTTACTAAGCAGAGGGATTTAGGTAATTTGTTAGTATTTATGATAGCAGGATTTTGTTATATTGTGTCTCTCAGTTGGCAAGCAATAGAGCTTTTGGAGTCTAATTTTCAAATACTGTTCTGGGTAAGGTAAAATGGTTTATATTTATAGTAAGTAGTAGTAACTGTGATTGATTCTCGCTTTTTGTTTAAGGTGGTTTTTATAGGCATTTGTATGAGCAGAAATTAGGACCCTACAAAAAGGTGGAAGACAATAAATCAAAAGGCCAAGAAGATAAATCGACAGATGGCGACAGTGTAACACCCGAGCAAACTACTAAGGAATGCCCAGATAAACTTGTATCTTCTAAGAAAAAATGTGATACTTCTGCAAAAAGAAATTATAGGAAAAGGAAATCTTCGCCTGAAGTTGTTAAAAGCTTGTCTGAAGGGGAGATTGTGGACACTGATGAAGAAGTTAATAGAACTATTAATCATATAAGAGATGCAAAACGAAATAAGAAAACTGAAGACAATATTGATGCAGATTCAGATTTCTCAGTAAATGATCCAAGTGAAGATGAAAGAACACCAGAGCCACCCAGTAAAACTGTTAAAGATGAATCTATTGCTAAAGAAGTTATTGTGGATACTATTGTGTCGCCGAATAACAAAGTTAATAAAAATGTGGATATTATAGAAGATTCAGAAGGACCTCCACCTAAACCTAAAATTGATATTTGGAAGAAAAGAACAGTAGGAGAGGTGTTTGAGCAAGCATTAAAGAAATATTACGAAAGGAAAGCTGCTAGGGGCTGTTGAAGTACAAAAAGTATTATTTCGTATTTTTTATTATGATGATTGATATTATGATTTATAATATGTATTTTTTCCATGTTAAAGAAAATCGCTAGGATAAGAGCTGTAGAAATAAAAAACTTAATGAAATAGATATAAAGTATATTATTATTTAATGTATAAAATGGAGGTATTTTGTACCTATACTTAAGGTATTATGCTGCATAATGCGCCTTGCAGTGTACTGAAACAAAGAAAAAAAGCTAAAGATATATATTATAACTAGTAACACTAGCAATCTGAAAATAATGTTACCCAATTGAATACTTATTCAATTGGGCAACATTATTTCAACTTCAAATAATAGGTATCTTAAATTTCGCTTCGCCTTATCGTGTGGATGGTAAAGTCCACAACTGAGCTGAACATCTAATGAGGTCTCTAAAAAGCCACTAGTATGGATCAAACTAAAATTAGACAGCGTGATTCCGCGTGGAGACTAGACTCTGGGGCGGGTAGGGCTTTTCTAAAATCAATATTATTTTACCAATAAATTCTGAAACAGGATCATTTTCGCCTTCAGCTCTCATGGTGCCTGTGATTTCTTCATTTTCGACCATAGGTAGTACCAGTTGAACAAATTCTGACGTATATGGTGGGGCTATAGCATCCAAAACCTGTAATGTAATTTTTATGTCTATGTGTATTTCTTCATTGACAGTGAGGTAGCAGATTTGATGGCCATTCGCTTAAAGTGTATTAATATAAATAAATATTGATAATACCTCAGTAATAAAGTATCTGATGAGGGATATATCCGTGTCTCCTCGTTGCCAGCACTGTTTGATGTATCTTAAGACGGGCACGACACATCCGCGACTGAGTAGATTAACCATACGATCTAATAGCATTTTTCTCAACTCCAACTAAAACATGTATAAAAAGTCTAAAAATGATAGATACAAAACTTAACATAGGTATAACAGAAATATTCCATTCTTTAATAACAATCACACACGACCTCCCGACGACGACACGACGAGAAATCGACACAAAAAATAGAGCACTAAGAATCAAAGAAAAAGGCGAAGGCGTGGCGTATCGCTATAGGCATTGTTATTAGTTGTTTTTCTGTCAATCAAATTAAGTAAGTATTTTCAATGTATGCAATAAATACCAGTCTTGATCTGCGAGGTTACGAATATCAACAACGAACGTTATTATGTAGCTCAGGCTAGCTGGACAAATCTTCAAAATAGCTCACATTTAACTAGGTCAATAGGGCACTTTATGTGACGCCTAAACACCCTTATTTCAGGTTTTTTGACGCTACACACTCAGATAATCAATCGAAACCGTGTCCAGTTAGCTTGAAAACCCACTTTTCGCTGGTCTCTCAATCTCGGTAACGGAAGTGATTTTGACGACTATTTGAATATCAAAAGGCGTCACAAAAATTTGTGACAGGCATCAAGCTAAAAGTTTAGTGATACGTACAGCGGTTTAGTAGAAAAATCCAAAAATCTGTGTCCAGCCAGCTTGAACTTAGTATAAAACTTCTGGCTGGCACCTCTGGATCTCAATAACGGGAGCGTTTTCGAATATGGTTCCTTTACTTATATTTTGTGACGCAATTTTTGACGGTCATAACGTTTGATTTATGGCGTCACATGTAAGGGTTTACGAGAAATCAATAAAAACTTAGTGTCTAGCCAATTTGAATTCAAGCTGGCTGGACACATGTATCTCCGCCGGCGGTCTACGGCCTTCGAAATATGTTCAAATTTTTGTGACGGAGACGATAAAGGTAACATGAATTTGTGACGGAGAAACTTACAGTAGTTTTAAATATATTAATCATTTAAATTTTTCCAGGGTGTTTAGGCGTCACATAAAGTGCCCTATTTATTGACCTAGGGGCTATTTTGAAGATTTGTCCAGCCAGCCTGAGCTACGTGTATACATTATTATAATATTACCTGAACTAAAATTTCCAGTTCATCTTGTGGTGATTCAAACAATTGTATTAGTAGTCTCAACAGCCTATGGTGAAGTAGCGGGTGGCACGAGGCGACTTCGTCCAATAACGCCAGGTGCACTGGACAATGTTCTGTGCATAGTTTGAAATACGACGGTTCCGTCACTACACATTCTACCCATACTAAAACTCCCATTCCTACCACTGGAAACCTAAAAAACAAGTTAGGCATTCAGAAATTCATCTATATTTGTATAAAATTAATAATTTGTTACTTTAGACATAACATATAGCTGTAGTTATTACCTGATACAATGATACAAGGCAGGGAGTTCTGCAATGAGTTCACTAGAACTCGCGGAACTGCTACAAACAGTATGAACTTTTTCAATAGCTTGTACTGTTGATTTTAATTCGTCTTTAACAGGTTTTCCCGGCGTCAAGCCTTCACACACGCTTGCTGCGTATGCTAGTAGATACATGTATTTAGACTTATGTTCTGGATTCAAGCGGCTTCCAGTCTTAAAAAGGGCGTCTACAAGAAGCTCTGAAATTGTTGACAGATAATCACATAATATAATATGTATATTTATTTAGAATATTTACTGTAATTAAAAAACGAGGGCAGCTTACTTTATTACCATACACACACAGCCTTGTCCAGCAATGTTTTTAGTTCACATTTGCTACGAATTGGACAGAAGCAACCACGACATCGTCGTTGGCTGAAATGGTACTGCTTCTTATTTAAATTTCTGTATACTCTTAAGGAATCTAGCCAGAAACCCACACGCTAAGTAGAAGCAGTGCACTGTTATCACTACATAGTATAAAACAAAGTCGCTTTCTCTGTCCCTATGTCCCTATGTATGCTTAAATCTTTAAATCTACACAACGGATTTTGATGCGGTTTTTTTTAATAGATAAGAGTGATTCAAGAGGAAGGTTTATATGTATAATACATGCATAATATACTTAAGGATAACCCACAATAACCATTTTCCCGTGCGGAGACGGGGCGGGTCGCTAGTATAGTATAATTCAGGTTAACCATTGATTGACGCCGCGCCGTTAGTAAACAGGGCTAACAAAAAACATAAGTTAAAAATGGTTGAAAAGTGAGTAACCTAAGAACTGCGGTATCCTCATGAGGTGTACGGGCGGCGACTCGGGCTGCGTGTAGGCGCGGAACAGCACGGTGATGTCAGCCGGGTTGAGCGCGCCGCGGGACAACATGGCCGCCAGCGCGGTGCGCGCGTTGCGCCACGACTCCCCCGGCGTCAGCGCCAGCGTTATGGGCGTCACATCGTGCCCGCTAAAACAAACAAACAAAACCATTTATTTACTACACTATGCGACACCTGTATAGATAAGCCAAATATAATATAGGTATACTTTTTTTTATTGGCCTATGCTTGTGTCGAAAATGTATGACAAATCAAGCTTCACTGTACTTGCGGGGAAGCGGATGGCTCTACCCCAAAGTAGTCATGTACCAACGCGTCTAAGGGCGGCTTAAGGAAGCCTCGAACCTACGCCTAGCGCGTTGATACGGAAAAACATCGTGAAGGAGACGACGCCTAAGGGGTCCGTCTCTGTTTAGTAGTGGCGGGTACCTCCATTGTTACCTAAAGGGTATTCGCTACCAGAAGGGTATTCTGTTAGGTGTAATCTAAATTCTTTGGCTGCTTTAACAGCATCAGTGATTTCGTCGTCAGGTTCGGAAAGGATGTGTTTGGGACGGGGCGGCGGAACCGCGTAGGTATTAGGGCCTGGCCACAGCTTCGCGCAACGCACAGCGCGACCTGCGACCAGCGGAATGTTGCCAGTGACCCATAGTCAATATTAAGTGTGCTTCAAGCTATAATCCACCTCTATGAAACCTTTGTGAAATTCGATTTTGACTATGCTAAAAAATACTATTGAAATAGTAGTAAATAGTATCATTGTAAGAAAATTACTATCACATCCATTGTTTTAATACTATGTCAATAGTATTTTTTATCATAGTCAAAATTGAATTTTCATATAGGGAAAAGTTTCATATACTTAGGGAAAGGTCTTTTTTTAGTTTCATAGGGCTTGAAGGACATTAATTTTTAACAAATGAGTTGTCGCCTAAAATATATTCACATACCTCTGTTGGGCACATCTAGTAATTTCTTGGCTGAGCCTTTTCATGATAGCCCCTCCTCTAGGTTCTTGTGCAAGAATGTGCACAATTACTTGGCTGTACACATATGTGTGAGCACCATGACACACCATTTTCTGTAAACATACCAGAAATTATGTAATAACGGAGTTACACTCGTTTGCACTAACCTTGTCTTAGGCTTTTCGTAGGAAAGACCTAAGATAACTAAACCATAAAAAAAATGGTTATCACTAACAGTCTAATTGGGCTCATAAAGGTAGGCAGAAACTAAGCAGTTAAAAAAAGTCTGAAGGTTACTAACAAACAAAACTTTCACTAAATCTCACCTAAATACTTTAGGCATCAACTTAAGCGATTCTTAAGTTTAGTGCAAACGGATGTTAACATCTTTGACAGAGCTAATTAATAAAATAACTAGTACTTACAGCACATTCATTTACATTTGTCTGCCAGTCTTCAGAACTTTGCAAAAAGCCAACAATGGCAGATTTTAGTACTCTAGAGAATACTTCAATTTGTTGTGCTGCAGTGGATATACTGGTAATCTCTCCTTGGAAACCAGCATCAGATATGAGCTGAAATTTAATTGTTTAGTTAGGTAGGGTATCAAATCCTAAGATACTTTCAAGTGCTTGAAAGCTTAATGAGCTCTGGTATTATGAAAGGATCATCAAATTAAACAACAAAATGTCCCTTGATCACTGGTTGGTTTAACTAGGCGTTTGTTGTAATTGTTATTGAAATAACATAATTTATAATATTTGGTGTTTTCTTACACACAGCTGGCCCGTACAATGTATACCTAAGTTTATACAACAAACTTATAGATCACCTTTATTGTAAAGTTTAGCATGAGACAATCTGGATATTCTTCAGCCAGTCTGTAGATGAGGGATCTCCATGTAGGATGCTCAATCATTTCAGTCAGCCAAGCTGGTGTCTGAAAAAAGTTAAATTTACAGATCCATTTTAGTATATGACACACAAAATACCTGCATCTTTCTACTGACTAAATTGTATGTGAAGTACTTTGGTAACTAATGACAGCATATTTGAGAGTATTTTGGCAGTGTTAAATGTTATTGATCTGTTTATATTATTTATAGCTACTTCACTTACAACAGCATAGTTAATAAATAGAGGCTATAATTAAAACTGACCTTTTTAACGTTCATTGCATTGTGATTGATAATATCTCAATTTCATAATAAGAGTGATTAAGATTTTAAACCAACTTTTCCAAGAAATAGCCTATCCCTTACGTATAAAATCCATGATTATTCATACTCACTTCACCCTCTTCAGTAAATATAGTGTCTGCTTTTTTGGGATCAAAAGTTTTTAGTATCATATCTTTCAAATGATTCTCTACCATAGCTTGTACTTCTGTTACTTTAACTCCTGAAAAGTGAAAAGCATGCTCATAAAGTAACTAGTTAAGAACTGAGAATGCTTAAGACTGTGGATGCTTAAGATTATTCTCCCAAGAAGAAATGTTTACCTCCAAGTATTAACCATTCGGCTAGTAAATTGGCCATCTGAGCTACAGCACTGTAGTTGATTGATAATTGTTCTATGACTTGCTCTGGGTTACCCCCTGCTTGGAAATATCTTTTGAGTTGACTGAATATACCCGGTTCCATGATATAATCCGGAGTTTTGAATTTTTCCAAGCACTCCTGTAGGACTTCCTCCGGATTTTCAATGACATCGTCACCGCCTTCCTCCTAAAAGAATGATATCACAAATAGACCACAGAATAGCCACCAAAAAAAATATTATTTTGGAGAAACGGAATTTACATCGTATTGACTGTGATTTGCACCTTCCCAGACTCTTTCTTCTTCATATTGGCTGGGCATAATATTGAATCAATACAAAACTCTGAGCCTAAATCACTATGTTTATTCGAAAATTAACACCATATAAATTGTAAATATAATATAATTACAAGCCATGCAATTCAATAAATCTAATACAATTCAATTCAATATTTATGGACGCAAACGCAACAAACAACAAACGAAACGAGCACACACACACAGCACACAGCAGACTGACGGCTGACTGACTGACAGTTGACTTGACAGGGATTTTTTTTTAGTTTCTTTCTCCCTTATGGGAAAGGCAAAGGGATTTATGCTCATACAGCCTAGTCTTTAGTAGTGTCTTGCATTATCCAAGTTTAATGTCTTCATCTTCAGTCATTATTTCTTCAGTTTCATTTCGTTGTCTTTAGTCATTTCTTGCATCCATGTTAAACGTCTTCAGTAGTTTCATTTCTTGTTACGGGATCATTGAAATGCAAGGGTGGTTCTTACACTCCAATGATACTGAAGTTTAACGCGGGGTATCAAACCAGAAAGTGCTGCAGCATAGCTGTTACAGCTAACCACACATTATTTCTCACTTTCATTAAGTAGTTCTTCGTTAACGGCACATTATCGCACTAATTCCACCATATTAACACAACAATTACCATGAAAAACTAATTTTAAAAAGGATGAAACAATGAACCCGCCATTTCCTCTTGATTCCCGCGTAAAACCCCTGTGAGTGAGTGAGTTAGGCCCTGCCGTGCGTGGCCCTGCCTAACTACCCTTCCGAGACGCGCCGAAATGTGGGTGGGAGCACAGTATAAATATAGTATGGTGGGAGATGCTTCGCGAAGTTACTCACACGTCACACCTCTCTGGATTTTACCACCATTTTACTATTGAATGAAAGGAATGTATGTAAGTAAGCGAGCTATCACACTGGCGACAAAGACAAAGTCGTGCAAAAACGAAAAGGGACGCAGTTATGCGTTAGAATGAGATACAAATACATCGCGCTCACTCTTGCGCATAACTGCGTCCCTTTTCGTTTTTGCACGACTTTGTCTTTGTCGCCAGTGTGATAGCTCGCTAAAGAAAATCCGACCAGAAAACTTAACGGAAGTTATTGCCATACATAAAAATATACATGTGGCGCCCCCAGAGCAGGTTTTTTATTTCTTTGGTCAGGCTTTAAAGCCTGCTATGCGGGGGCGCCACATGTATATTTTTATGTTTATGGCAAGGAACTTTGGCAAGGATGATAAAAGTACTAACGGTAGTAAAACCCTTTTAGTACATAGACAGCAGAGCAGATGCACATGTGGTCGGCACGTGGTAAGGGAAAGGTTCGGCAGGCGATTAAGAATACCAGGTCCAGATCAAACTCTTCGTTTATTACTCAGAATAGACTAAAGTAGTTTGTATGCGCAGTCAATCACTTTTTATAAATACATTATAGAGGAAATTAAATAAAATTGTAAATCGACGTTCAGTCGTCGTGGTCAGTGCCGGAAAATGCAAGGAGGCGGTAAAGATGGCGCTGTATTAGTTTTTTAGTAATACTTGAGAAGGGCAAGATAATGTGAAATATACAGCCAAATCTACACTTCCCCTTATATTTCACATAACATATTGCTCATTTAAAAACAATAATTGTCATGAAAACAAAAAATATTTGTCAAAAAACAACAGAATAAGCAAATTAGTCAAGTGTGCATGACTCTGTCAGATAAATTAACATTACATTTAAAAATAATAATAATTATGTCACATACATTATTAAACATAATAAAATATCATTATCAGTACACATAATAAAAATAACATTATTCATACATCACTGTGTCTCATTTACTTAATGTCAACCTGTCAATAACATTCATATTTCTAATAAAATTGTGGTGCTTGGTAGAGCTTAGGGCTTTTGTTAAGACATCTGCTATCATGTCTTCTGTTGGTTTATACTTAACTGATATTAAATATTTACTTATTAAGTCTTTAACAAAATGGTATCTAATGTCTATATGCTTCGTGCGCTTATGACAAAATTCTTTAACAGTTAAAAGTTTTTGAGCACTTTGGTTGTCATTAAATAAGGTCATAGTGAATCTATTATTTAATATTTCTGAAAGAAAATTTCTTATAAAACACAATTCCTTACTAGCGTCACCTATTGCCAGATATTCGGCCTCAGTGCTCGACAGAGCAACACACTTCTGTTTACGTGACTCCCAGCTTATAGTGTTTGTGCCTAGCTTCACTACATAGCCTGTATATGACTTTCTGTCTACGCAGTCATTGCCCCAGTCGGCATCTGTATAAGCGATTAAATTTAAATCACGGCATCTAGTCATACATAGAGCATAATTTAAAGTTCCCGCTAAGTACCTTAGGACACGTTTTGCTGCTGTCCAATGAGACTTATTAAAGCCATTGTTAAATTGGCTTAGCTGGCTACAAGCAAAAGTTATGTCGGGCCTAGTACACACAGATAAATACATTAAACTGCCAAGCAACTGTCTGTACTTGTATACACTTTCGTCTAGACAGTCAGAAGGTTCTGCCTTCTCTAACTTACTATTACACATCATAGGAGTTGAGACAGGCTTACAGTTCTCCATACCAAATGATATTAATAATTTTTTAATATACTCTGACTGATCTAGAGTTAGTATGCCTTTAGCTCTATCTCTAGTAATATTTATTCCTAGACAGTTTTTGAGAGGACCAAGATTTTTTACAATAAGTTCACCTTCTAATAATTTAAATAACTGTTTTTTAGTTTCTCTACAGTTACTAAACACGTAAAAATCGTCAACATAGAGTCCAATTATTGTTATTTTATTTTGAAACCTTTTATAGTAAACACAGGGTTCAGATTTATTTTGCGAATAATCACAATTTATAAGTAAATTATGTACTTTTTGATTCCACAGTCTACTTGATTGTTTCAATCCATATATGCTTTTATTCAATAGACAAACCTTATTGTTATCACATTGAAAACCCTCTGGTTGTTCCATATAAATGGTTTCATTTAACTTACTATTTAAAAATGCAGTCTCTACATCTAAATGTTCTATGTCTAGGTCATATTCAGTGGCAATTGCAAACAATATTCTCATAGTAGAGTGTCTTACAACTGGCGAGAAAGTATCGGTATAATCGATTCCTTGTTTTTGAGAGAAACCCCTTGCTACCAATCTAGCTTTATATGTTAACTCACCTGTTGAATTATATTTACGTTTGAAAACCCACCTGCATTTTATGACATTAGAGTTTTGTGGTCGCTCTACCAGCTTCCATACATTGTTGAGCATTAGTGAATCATGCTCTCTTTTCATAGCGTGTTTCCATTCCTGACTATCATCCGACGACATGGCCTCGAAATATGTCAACGGGTCAGAGCAGCTGTGACTGAACATTGCCGAATCTAAATCCAGATCATAATCTGCATACCTTATTGGTGGTTTCCCCCGAGTAGTACGTACGGGTCGCGAAGAGACGGTCACAGGTATTACCGTACTAGCCTCAGACGCTTCCCCTTCCTCTGACGACTGCTCAAACGACACCGTGGTGTCGTCACTTGACCGAGGTGACAGAGGTTCGGAGCTAACGCTGCGCACCTCCCTCTCATCTCCAGTGCAGTAGTCCTCAGGCTCACTATCAGGAGCTGAAATTGCAGAAAGATCAAGATTATTTATGGTTTCAGTCTCAGGTAAGTTTAACTCTGTCTCCTTTTGATTGCTATCATAATAATTATTATCACTTAAAATGTCAAAATTATTAAATTCATTATTATCAAAATTAATTGATTTATTTGGAATATTAAAGGAAACATTGCTCAATAAATTAAAATAATTATTATTACATTTTGCACTGTTATTGTTATTATTAAAATTGTAAAATTCTTCCTCTATAAATACAACATCTCTACACATAAAAACTGATTTAGGATTCAAAGGGTCGGCTAATCTATATCCTTTAGTGCATTCACTGTAACCCACAAAGATACATTTTTTGGATTTAGTATCTAGTTTAGTCCTTTTCTGAGTAGGAATGCGAGCATAAGCAATGCACCCAAATACACGAAGATGACTGAGGTCTATTGGAGACCCAGACCATACTTCTTCAGGAATTCGGCCCGTCAAAGCAGATGTAGGTGACCTATTTTTTAAGTAAACAGCTGCCATAACAGCCTCACCCCAAAACTGCTGACAAAGACCAGACTGCTGGAGCATGCATCTCACCTTTTCCATTAGAGTACGGTTCAAACGTTCCGATACTCCATTCTGTTGTGGACTATAGGGTACAGTGATTTGATGAACTATACCTTCATCTTTTAAATAGTTATTAAATTTATGATTGCAGTATTCCATACCACCATCAGTTCTAAGGCACTTTATAGATAAGCCAGTCTGTTTCTCTACAAGAGCTTTGAAAGAAATAAAATGTGACATGGCTTCACTTTTGTATTTCATTAAGTAGGCAAATGATTTTCTAGAATAGTCATCAGTGAAAGTAATGAGATAACGTGCCCCTCCCCAGCTGCATACAGACATGGGCCCACATACATCTGAATGTATGAGTTCGAGTAATTGTGTTGCACGTTTAGCCTGCCCTTTAGGAAATGGCTTAGCCGTCTGCTTCCCCTCAAGGCATACAGTACACACTCCTAGACTCTCATTAGTAAAAGAAATAACTTTAGAATCTCTTAAAGAACACATACCTTCATATCCCAAATGACCCAGTCTGCTGTGCCACAGCTTAGTGTGCACGGCAGCTTCCGTAGCACTCCCAGCTCTCTGCACTTGATTCTGCAGGGATGCCGAGTGCTCCATCCGAATCTGTGAACACATCTCATTACACAACAACCTATTCGACCCCACTAACAAATACATACCAGCCACTTTCTCACCCTTTGCAAAACAGATACCTTTATTATCAGTTATTAGACATTCAGATTTTTCAAAAATAACCTTATAATTCTTTTCAGTAATCTTAGAAACAGATAAGAGATTTGAAGCCAGAGTAGGGACATATAATACATCAAGAAGCTTTATTTTTACATTATTACTTAATACTAATGATAGATTACCTTTTCCTAAACACTGCATAGTCTTATTGTCAGCAATAAGAATATCTTTTTCAATACTGCTGTAGTCGCTCAGTAATTCCTTTTGATGTACCATGTGAGAAGTACAGCCGGAGTCCAGAATAAAACGATGACCCACTGAAGCGGAGAATGTTGCCTCTGTCACAGCCAAGCTTTTCTCTTTCTCTTTCCAGTTCTTCTTGTCATCCTTCTTCTTTTTAAAGCATTTGTTGACTGTGTGTCCACGGCGTTTACAGTAATTGCATATAAATGACTTCTTCTGTGTAAAATATGCAGTCTCCTCATTATACTTGGTAGTCATCTTCCCATTTTTCCGGTGCTCCTCTTGCAGCAATCTGCAGCGGACTGTCTCACTAGTAAGTGTGGTTCCTAAGCACAGTGTCTCCATGTTTGATACTAAAGTGTCATATTCGGTTGGTAGTCCAGATAATAAAATCTCAGCTATCTCTTCATCGTCAATTTTACGCCCTATATTGGCTAATTTTTCAACTGTTTCCATTACTTCATTAATATAATCTGACATTGTAGTCTTGAATTCTATTCTGTGCAGATGTCGTAGAAGCATGACTCTTCGCGCCAAACCTTTGTCTTCAAATGTTTTCTCCAGCTTCTCCCATGCAGCTTTGGGACAGGTTACATCTGCTATGTGGCGAATGAGAAGGGGGCTTATACTTAGACTGATGCGGGCTAGTGCCCTTTCCTTACGGTGCGTATCAGTGTCGGTGCCAAGTACGGCGTTCCATAGTCCTTCTAATATAAGAATATTTTTAATCATAAATCGCCAGTGCATATAATTGCAGATCCCTTGGAGTTTCTCGAAGTTTAAGTTGATCATGTGATGGCCATTGGGTCCGGCCTCGTGCCCATTAGTGCCGCCGCCATTACCACTGCCATTATCGCGGCTCGTCGTGGACATTTCTTTCTTTTGTGTTCGTACACGAGTACTTACAATTTTTAGGTTAAGTATGTGGTACTCACTTTTTGTCTTCTAATGTCCTCGATATTAATTCCTGGGTGTCATAACCTTTTAGTACATAGACAGCAGAGCAGATGCACATGTGGTCGGCACGTGGTAAGGGAAAGGTTCGGCAGGCGATTAAGAATACCAGGTCCAGATCAAACTCTTCGTTTATTACTCAGAATAGACTAAAGTAGTTTGTATGCGCAGTCAATCACTTTTTATAAATACATTATAGAGGAAATTAAATAAAATTGTAAATCGACGTTCAGTCGTCGTGGTCAGTGCCGGAAAATGCAAGGAGGCGGTAAAGATGGCGCTGTATTAGTTTTTTAGTAATACTTGAGAAGGGCAAGATAATGTGAAATATACAGCCAAATCTACAAACCCGACCAGACAAATAAAAAAACCTCGCTATATTATTGCGGAATTTCAATGGAACAAATTTTATAAGGGAAATTCTTGCCATAGTCGTAAAAATATAGGTATACGTGGCGCCCAGAGCAGGTTTTTTATTTCTTTGGTCAGGCTATACTTATATAAAACATCCTTGGTATAGGGCAACAATTTCCATTTGATTTCCATTATAAAATAAAAATAGTTCTATTGAATTGAAATTCCGCAATATGGCGAGGATTTTTATTTTTCTGGTTTTATAATGTGTTCAATTAAGTTATACTTTAATAGTTTTCTTTCTGTCTGATCATTGTAGGTTTCTTAAATTTTCTTAAATTTTTAAAAAGGAACATTGGATGTACAGAAACCACATGCGAATTTATGCGATGCGATGCGATACGATGCGGTTAGACATTCGCGCGCCATCTTTTGTCGAATAGAACAATTAAATTCCCCTTCCGAGCTTCAATCAAGGCCCAGCGCACACCGCTTCTCTGGATGCGCGGCGTAGCGCATTTCAAGAGAATATCCGCTCGCGATGCTTGGAGCGCGTTCAACTGCCTATAATGCAAGCACAGGGTAGCAGGTTCGAACTCCACCCAGACAGAATAAATAATAAGTAGTACTAGAGGACCCAAGGCAAACATTCGTGTTATGATGAACACTTGCTTTTGGATATTAGGTATATCCTATTTATATACCTAGTAGTTTTCCTATGTAGTGTGTCCGACGTCGACGTATACCTATAATATTATAGATGGTTGGTTAGGTACCTACACAGATGAATTCTGCTGCATATCCCTAATCGTCTCGCTGCAGCTCGTCTCGTATGATAACCACACCACTCCACAGTCCACAGTAGGGAGAGTTAGTTGGGTAAGCACAAATCTGAACAGCGACTATTATAAAGCCTGACCAAAGAAATAACAAACCTCGCCATATTGCGGAATTTCGATGGAACTAATTTTATAATGGAAATTATTGCCATAAACATATACGTGGCGCCCCTAGAGCAGGTTTTTTACTTCTTTGGTCGGTCAGACTTATTTTTCTTTTTTTAATTGACCTATGCTTGAGTCGAAATATTACGACGGATTAAGCTTCACCGGACTTGCGGGGGAGCGGAAGACTCTACCCCAAAAAACAGTTATATACTAACGCGTCTAGGGGCGGCTTGAGGGGCTTGAGGGGCCTCGGACCACGGCCTAGCGCGTTGATATTGAAAAACATCGTGAAGGAGACGACGCCTGAGGGGCTCCGTCTCTGATTATCAATTCTGATTTTGGTTATGACTACCAGAAGGGCATTCTGTTAGGTGTAATCCAAATTCTTTGGCTGCTTTAACTGCATCAGTGATTTCGTCGTCAGGTTCGGAAAGGAATGGGTTTGGGACGGCGGCGCGGCGGCGGAACCGTGTAGTAGGGTGCGGGAAATAGCCCGTACACTTCAACAACATAGGGATTGGGATGGGAAGGGCCTTTATCAAAGTAGTAGCGTTTGGATGCTTCTTTCATGAAGCCACTAACGGAAGGAAGTTCGGAATCGACATGAAGGTAGGTCAGGCCACAGAATAAATATAGTATGTATACGGTGGTCAGGCTTTACACAGCTGGAAGAAGAGAATGTTTGCGCCAGTCACACCGATCTTTTAAAACACAAACGCTGTAATTAACAATTTTTCGGCATTTTTTGTTGCCACCTTTGTCCTTCTTTCCTGATCTATGCGGACAGCATGCCACGCCCAGTTCCGCTTAAGTTTATTTCTAATTTTTTTATTAATAATTTAGTTCTAATCTATAGGCCCACTTTCCCTCTAATAACTTAAAAGGGTTGTGAAAATAAAAACTGCATTTTTTAGACTAATCGTAGTTTATTTCAATACTCCGAACATTATAAAGATGTAACTAAGAAAATTGTGAAAATAATAGTTTTTAAGAAGCATTAAACATTTAGAAATAAATAACAATCCATACAATAAAATCACATTAAAAACAAATAATAATAAATACAACTTCGACCAATGTAGTCGCCAGTTTTATATCACGAAGTAATAATTAAAACTATAATAAATCTAATTCAATTGATAATACTTTCAAATGGAATAATCTTCAATTAGTAAATGGTATCCTGTTAGTTAACCTCAACCATTAAATGGGTAATAAGTAATTAACTATTTGAAATGAAAACGACGTCACTGGCTGCGGTTAAATTAACTTAGATTTTTTGGAATTTGCAGTTTTATCTATAGACTTCGTTTGATCGTAGTGTAGGTAAATAGCTATTGGCTATCGACGGTAAAGACTAATATTACATTATGTTCTCATATTATGTTCTCACATGCCTCCGTGTTATTTGCTGACTGCCCAGGTGCCCAGTTAAAAAAGCAAGAGAGAATTGCCCCCTAGCATGATCGTTGACGCGTGACAAACATGATTTTATCGTGGAGGATATTTTCTCATGTTATTTTGACAGTTCGGTAAGGGATATCATAGTTTGTTACAATGTCATGCTAGAAGGCTGGGGTGTTATTGAAGCACAGAAGAAAATAATAGTACCTACTATTGTAGTTTTTTAGTTTGTAATAAGTTCAATTTCAATAACATTTTTCGAAGGATGTAATTAAGAGTATATAATACCCAGGCAGTTCAGAACAAGGAAAAGTCCTAACACGGAAGCAGTTAGGAACGGGAGCAAATTAAACGCGCTCTGATTCAGGATTAGAAAAGAACAAAAATATATATGTAAAAGGCAACTTACAGGTATTCAGCACTAATCTATCAAAATTGGTCCGAAAAGTAGTAGAGTTAATTTTATAAATGAAAATTATAAGATTGAGGGGCTAAGGTAAACCTCGAACACTGGTCATATGTTGAAAAGCGAAGAATTATAAATTCCCACACGATTGTGTAATGTTAAAATTGCGGGTTTGTTATATTGTTAGTCGAAGATAAGAACGTGACAATCTAGCTCGGGTTTAGCCTTAGAGCAACGCGGGCCTTCCGCGGTAGGAAGGTCCGCGTTGCTCTAAGGGTTTAGCCGAGACTTTTCCAGGATTTATCAAAAATCAGAACGGCAATTCATTGAAAAGATTACGTGTGATGTTGTTGTTCACACAAGTAAAAAAATTGCTATTAAAGTATATAGCATTGCTTTTTAGGATTCTGTAGCTCTCTAGAGGGAAAAGTATTTAATTTGATCGAAGACCTTTCTTCGGAATATCAGGTACAGGCATCATAATATTGAAATATAGATAAATTATATATGTATGTAGTTTTATTCTAGGGTGGCTGAAAACATGTCTGTGCTGAAAAGTAAAACTGCACTTATGGGGTAGGTGTCGTATAGTCAGCTGCAGAGATTGCTATCTACCCAGCTGCGAAACAATAAATGTTTTTTTCACACTTTTTAACGACTTCCACGATTTTTCGACAGACTTACGTACATTGTTTGCTTATCGAGTGGGTTTCGAGGTTAACCTACCTCACAACGTATGACGTACAATTTGTAATTTATTCATTGCGAAGTTAGGGGAAGATTTTTGCCGGGGTGGATTGGATACCTAATTCTGAATCAGGCTGTACACAATAGAGTTGTTTAAGATCATCTGGCTTATCTGGCTACACGGTGTAAGTAAGCCACCTGTACAATATGCTTATTGATCAGTGATCACTCTATACGTGATGATTACATTTATTATGAGTAAATCTCACGTCTCAGACTAACAAAATCAGAAACAAAATGCTATACAAAATAATTCCCTCAGGACGCGAGTCAGATTCGCACTTGGCCGGTTCTTTATGTTTTAAGCCTAATTAGGTAAACAAGTATGTAGGTACTTATATTTAATTGTTTTATTATCTATAGCGTTCTGCGGTGTTCTGTAATTTAGATGATTTTGAACGTGGACACAAAATTGGCCATCAAGTATCCCATCGTATAAACCGTGTCTCGCTTACGGGAGTGTAAAATTGACCTAGTCACAATATGTTATTTATAATAAACTTCTAATTGTTAGGCAATAGTAGGTCCCATCGACTGTGTAGTTAGGTCCATATTCGGTGCCTATAATATCATTAGTTAGTGTAGAAAATTTTGTTTGGGTTTTTAAATTTGAAGAACGAAAATTATGTTTACTACAATGGTGTCTCGGGAAAAAAGATGTATTATTTACTTATAATATAATAGCATAGTCTAATAAAGATCATTTAATTTACAGGTATCTTACAGTAACAATTTCAAAAGTCAGGCAAATGTTTACCCTGCTTTTATTAGAAATGTGTTTAAAAATTTTAAAAATTGGTTCAAGAATAGGCATTGTATAGTAAAATAAATAAATATTTTTCTAGGAAATAGGGTATTGTACTGGTTTCGATAGGCAGTTGACTACTTCTGATAGGAAGGTAGGGTAAAAGATAAAAAAATGTTAGTTTATACAGCAGTGCCATTAATGCGGATAAAGCATTTTAATAGAAGATCTATCACAGTTCCTTTGTTATTGATTGTATTTTATTCCCTTTGTAAGGTAAATGTTATTCGTTTATTGGTAAAATGACTTTTTTAATGTAGGTTAATTCATCAGTAGGTAATAATGCCTTAGGCAATTGAAATAAAATAAGCAGTTATCTACCTAGCGATATTAACCTATTTTTCGACTTACCGAATGTTTCATTGTTGCATTTTCATAGTGTTAAACCCCTCTCCGATATAAATTCATTCAAAATCAAAGGCATTACATGTTTCTTCCACTCAAAACGCATAAAACAGGATTACTTAATTTTCCCCTTTGCGGACTAGTACGCCTGTGGAGGTCTTTTATATACCTATAGGCAAAATAGCTTTGATTAGTTAAGATTGATGATAACTTAGACTACTATATACGGCATATTAAAAGATCTTATTTGCATTATTTATATCTTCGTTATTTTAAGTTTCATAGGCCTCGGTTTTACATTTCTGAATCGGATAGGGATTCACACAACCGATATTTATGTACTAATTAATGCATTTATATTTACATCTTATTCATAACTAATTTATTTGATAAATTATAAGCATCTATGTAATTAAAATGGTGACTCTCTTTGAAAAGCAAATTGCAATGAACAAATTAAGCGTAAATATTACAATAACTATGTTATTTTGTAGCACATCTACTTCGAGTCTTTGGTTATAAATGTTATATAGGTAATAATTAAAACGAGTGGAGTCGTCGATCGCTGATACTTAACCACATTGTATTCTCGTTGTACAATTCGTATTCTGAATGGCTCAAAACACATTTCGTTCATTAATTTAATTAATC
>OX419583.1:8586131-8634780 GCA_948473455.1 Teleiodes luculella | reverse complement strand
TGAAACTAGTATAATGAGAATATTTTATAATATGTTTTTATTTATTTAGAATAATTAGGGTCCATTATATATCTGACCAAAACTTGCATATATAGATAGGTTCTAATTCTACTTCACATAAACATGCGAGAAATAATGAAAATGTTGCAAGTGAGATGAAAGACGAAACAAACAAAACCATTGCATAGTAACGAGATCCTTCCGGCGCGATGTTTCCACACCGGCCGTAAAAACTTTAATACTCTAAATTTCCATATAGTAATGTATTATTTCTAAATGATGTACTATGAAAGTTTGGTATGTTTATATCAATGTATAATTGGATCTAGATAGGTATAAATATGGTTTAGGAGAGGATAAGATAATATGGTAAAATATAAAAGAGGAAGTACAGATAAGAGAAAATGCTGTAAAGAATAATATGTAAATACTGATCAAGATGCAACACCATCATAGGTTATGGTCGGTCGGGAGAGAGGGGGGGTGGGGCGGGGGGGGTGGCACGGACACATATTATATAATACGCATTCCACACATCGACACGGGAGGGTTGGGACTCACGCAGCCGCTGCCGGCCGAACACAAGGGGGCTCTCCCAAGGTGCCGGTCAGAGGGAAGTCGACGACGAATAGTCTTCATAAGATGCTGCAATTTTGTAATATTCGCATATTTATACCTATGGCAATGACGTTTCATTAATTTTATATTAGCATTACAAATACTGTGTTACAGATAGATTTGATTAATTATGACTACCTACGGTTGTTAAATTAGTAGTGTAGTTATTAAAAGCAATATATTTTTATAATACATATCTCAAAAACAGTATTATTAATGACATAAATGATAGACTCACCTGAGCTGTCAGTAGTTAGCCGAGGTGGCGTATCTTCTCGGTCGGTTGGTACGACTATAACTACTTCATCATCTCTAGGAGATTCTCCATTTCTACTTGACGAGGTTCTGAAACGGAGTTCCCTTTAAAAGTACATGTAAGTTGATATTTATGTAAAGAGGGTAAGAAGATAATATGTACAAAGCTTACTTGACTATGACTTTTTTCCTCATGAACCTGGTGCCGAGGTCGGAGTAGCCCCGGTTCATGGGTCGCTTGTGCGGCAGCGGCAGCGCGGCGGGCGGCGGCGCATGCGCGTCGAACATGCGCGTGACCGGCGAGTTGGGCTCCGACAGCTGCTGCTTCTCCCCCACCTCCAGCTGCCCCAACTGCCCCAGCTGCCCGCGCAGCGCCAGCGCGCTCGACCCCTCCCCACCCCCACTATCTGTTGTCTTCTTTAACCCTTTCCTATCCTCCTCAATCAGTTCTAATAAATGGTCCAACTTACTTTCTATATCATCTACCTGAAATATATAACACGCGATTTTATTTATCTTTACAGCTAAATTATTATTTATGTACACGTAGTGCATGCACCAAAACACTTACTTGTCTTTCAATTTTAACTACTCTGGAAGCGAGACTGATTTTTGATGCATAGACGTCTTTGGCTTTCGATCCTTGCTTACCAAGTATTTGATCTAACCTGTGGGTTATACATATAATAAATAAGAACTAATACTTCAAGAAAGAACAATAAGTAGTATCCAAATTAACTAAAATACCGACATTGCAATTAAAACTGTCATACATAGTATATAATACTTATTTTATAATAATCCATTTACTTACTACTGAATTTGTATTACTTTTCGTGTACACAAAAGCGCTCCGAAAGTATTTTGAATAAAAGAGTTACTTAAAATTATTAGAAAAATAACAAACAGGAGCAATCAAAATATTTAGCGCAATTCCTGATAATGTGTGTAAGGAAAGGGAAAATAAGGAAGCTTTAATATGGCCACTATGGGTCTTTAACGTAAAAAAATGTCTAATTAAAATCGAGCTACGGCAACATCACCTTGCATGACGTTATTCTACCAACTGGTCCCAAATCATCTGAACCCCGTTTATTTATTTATTTATAAGCACAGGGTCGCGGGTTCGAATCCGGCCCAGGGCAAACATTCGTGTAATGAGGACTTGTGTTTGTCTTGTTTGCCTAGTTTGGGGTCAGGTTGTCGTGTGTGAGATGTTTCCACATGTTTATTATTTATGACCACCTTTCCTATAAAGTATTATCATTTTAGCAAGTAAAATAAGACGTAATTTATCTATTTAAATTAAGTTTAGTAACAACACACTGGATTCCTGGCTTTTATAATGGTTTCGTAGCATGGACTACAAAAAAGTTTGAAATTGTAAAAACAAAATCTGAATTAAGTAGATCGTAACAATTTTATATCTTAAATTAATTATAAGAATATAGTTAAAGTTGGCTGCTAGAAGTTTTGATGCCATTTATATGGAACCTAAAATTAAAACTAAAAGTTCGCGCAATAATTGAAATGTCTGTAATAGTTTTGAGATAAATAGCAGCAGGAGCGTCCGTGGCCAAGAGGCGAGGGCCGTTGACTAGGTACCATTCGGAAGTTCGCAGGTTCAAGCCTCGGCACGTACCAATGTGTTTGTCGATTTTAGAATTTATATGTACATTTATTCGATGCTCTGACGGTGAAGGAAAACTCCATGAGAAAACCTGCACGCACACACAAAGTAATGCAAAGGTTGTGTGTGAACTGTGAAGTTGACCAACCCTCACTGGGCCAGCGTGGTCGACTAAGGCCTATTCACCCAAGGGTAGGCTCATATATGAGCTGTTAACGAGGGAGGTATAGCGGCATTGCGATTGGTAGTAATTATATACAATAATATTATGTGTGTAATTAGACAGTAAGGAAGGCCAGGTGTAATTTGCTACGTCAGGGGTTGCATTAGGGGAGCAGGGAGTGGGAATGGTGGGATACTTGCGCGACTTGCTGACGAAGATACGCCGCCGCGCCGCTGATAAACCTATGCGGTTTCCACTAATTAAGCACTCACAAGCTAAGTTCTGTGCACGAAAAACTCCTCATTTTATCAACAGTTGAACAATAAAACAGAACTTTCTGTAGCGCTTCTGTACTACATGCTAATTTATTTAAAAGTTGCAAGCACAACACCAACAAAAAAATCTAACTTACTAGTAAGTACGAGTAAGTAACTAAGTAACGTAACTATCCTTTCTTTAAAAAATAAATTTTTTTAATGCTTCACGTGAGTTTCTACACAATTTATAATATAGTTAAGTAAAAAAATCTTACACAACTTTTTTCTCTTATGAAATTCTGTAAAGTTATATTTTCTAACAAATTACAATGAAGGTAGGGTTGACTATAGTAGACTGCCGTACGAATTTGTTGGAAATAAATATATTGGTAGTTAGCTGGGGGCTGTAAGATTATAATTCTAAAATATTATCGTGCGGAAACTTGTAGTTTTTTAGACGGTATTTAAGCCCCAAAAATAGGTTCCGAAGGCTAAGGCGGGAACGAAGCGAGCGCAGCGAGCGTAGAGCCCGCCTTAGCCTTCGGGGTGTTCGTTCTTTTTTTTTTTTGCCACCCAGAAAGACAAGTAGATCAAAATCGACTTTGGAGTAGTATGGTGGGGCCCCTAAAAAACTACAAGTTTCCGCACGATAATATTTTAGAATTATAATCTCACAGCCCCCAGCTAACTACCAATATATTTCTTTCCAACAAATTCGTACGGCAGTCTACTATAGAAACCCCTGAAGGTATTTTAATTGGATAAAATTAAAATATTAGAATGTAATCTAATTTGTTATTGTAAATGTGCGTAAGTAAAGAAACCCATGCATTCCATTAAACAGTTATTAGTGCACTACAATAAAGTGCATAAATTATGAATAAAAAAATTGTGACAGAAATAAGCCATGATTTAATGAAAACTGAACCAGCAGCAAATATACCATAGTTTTAAGAAGGATCCGATCTTATTGTAAAAGAGTATAACAAAGCTCTATCTATAGCTCTATTATCAAGCCCAGGCAACAGATAGTATATCCTAAATAAGCAACTATTACGTGATTGATACGACAACGCGTCTCTTGCGTTTGTATGTAACGCATTTTACGAACATTTCCCTAATGGAAATATTATCAAGCTGTTCTTTAAGATTGCAAAGAGCTCGAGAAATATCTTGGTTTCAGACATTACTCAGTTATCGGAAATCAATTTCCTTTTCGGAATCAAGCGGCATTAGGTGTGTTTGCCACCCATCGATGCTGCATGACATGAGCCAATACATGCCTCATTTGTATGATGATATGATTGGTATCGGGTTGCGTTGGGACTCCGGGGCCGGGAGTAGCAGGTGTTTGCGGGCGACCGCGGCGCTAGACGCTGGCGGCGAGTGAAGCGGTCCTGTCGGCGAGAGTAGTGGTACTAGACCCCTCCCCCCTCACCTGTACTGCAGGTTCTTGGTTCGGTTTAGCAGGTCAGCGTGCCCCGAGGAGTACTGTTCTATGACGTCTTTCACGTCATAAGGTTTCAACGCTTCTCTAAATCTCTTGCGTGCGACAAAGTACTTGAGCTACACGGGAATAAAACAAATCCTGATGGCCAATTTATACAATCAAATACATATCAAAATTCCAAATTGAGTATTTGTAGAGGAATATGTGAAGTATTATGGGTGCTATGCTATAATTCAGGTCTATTCGAATTTGCTAATACCGTGAGCGTTAGGTTAGTTGTCTATAATTTCATGCTGTTATGCCTATTATGAAGGGGCAACGAGTAATTAATTGTCGTTGAAAGGACAGTATTAGTTATAGTTATAGATACGTTCAATATGTTAGGTTATGTCACCAGGGAGGCAGCGGAAGCGCCATGCATACACTAACCTATATTAATGTGGAAATTGTAAAATAACGTGAATTGAGTCCTATAATACATCTCTGTTTAGAGGAAAAAAGTGTGTACGAGCTTTTATTGAAATATTGGTTACAAAAAGATGTCTTTGTTTTTTACTAGTTTTCTACTATTTCCAGTGTGATAATAATCAAAACTTCGACCATGGAATAAAAGTAGTGTGTGAATATGTGTCTTTCTTAATCGCTTGGGTGGATAATTTCAGGCAGATAATATATAAAAAATACAATAGACCTGTTCGTTGTAAAATTCAGTCTACAATACAAAGTCTAAGGGACCGCACGTGTCTTGGTTTTATTCAGCATTCCCAATCAGTTTTCAACCCTATTTAAAGCTATCGGAAGGAACATAATGGCCTTAACGAGCCGGATAAGCAAGCGCTATTAGTGAACAATAGACGGCCAGTTTTTTCTATCGCTCGGCCGGTCGGCAAACGCATTCCACGCATTCCATAGTTTGATTGCAAGTTGAACGTTATTACGTGCTAATTGTGAGGAACTGTTACGTGATTTTTGGACATTTTCAAGTGGAACTTCGATATTTAAGTGCATGAACTGTGTTATTGAACTATTTAGCTACACATTGGACTAAAATTTACGTATAAGGATTAAAAAACAACCATGGAACCCGTCGATGAAATATTAACTGAATTAGAAGACTTAAGTGCTCTAATACAGCGAACGTACGATAACTTCAAGAAGTGCCCTAAAACGAGACTCACACGTAGTTATGTGGACATTAAATTGCAAACCGTGGAAGAGTACTGGAAAGAATTTCGTATTGCACATACAAAATTATTGAAATCTGTAGCTAAAGAACAAAGAAACAAGTTACCATATTTTACTCAAAATCATTATCAATGTTGTGAAGAAGTTACTATGCAAGCCAAGGTTGATATGAAAGAGTTATTATTGTTATCACAATCGACATATAGCAAGGATGGTTCCGAAGCTTCAGCAGTGAAATTACCACGTATACAGTTACCTACATTTTCGGGCAGTTACGAAGATTGGCCAAATTTCAAAGATTTATTTTTATCACTTGTACATAGAAACGATACAATCAGTAAAGTGCAGAAGCTACACTACTTAAAGTCGAGTGTCACTGGCGAAGCGGAATTATTGTTACGTCACATTCAAGTCAATGAAGCCAACTACACACAGGCGTGGGATACGTTAGAAAAACGTTATAGCAACAAGCGACTTATTATCACATCTTTATTGAAGCGCATGTTTAATCAAAGAAAAATGAACAATCAAAGCTCCAACCAGTTAAAATCATTGCTCGATACTACTACGGAATGTTTAAACAGTCTTAAAAACTTACATATCGACATTGATAATTGGGACCCCCTCATTATATTCCTAGTGGTCCAAAAATTAGACAGCGAGACACACAGAGAGTGGGAAGAGCATGTGAGTAAAGAAGATGATAACGAACTCCCAACAATGAACACATTGACTAAGTTTTTGGACACAAAATTCAGAACACTGGAACTTATTCAACAACCGTCTTCGTCACGAGATA
Organism: Teleiodes luculella; assembly: GCA_948473455.1. Taxonomy (NCBI): domain Eukaryota; kingdom Metazoa; phylum Arthropoda; class Insecta; order Lepidoptera; family Gelechiidae; genus Teleiodes; species Teleiodes luculella. The sequence goes on along the minus strand of OX419583.1, from coordinate 8,628,423 downwards.
AACCTGTAAGATCGTTTCATGTTTCAACAACTGTTGAGAAGAGCTGCCCTTTGTGCAAAGGAAACCATACACTGTGCCATTGCAAAGATTTCGGCAAAATGGAACCAGCAAAGCGGAATGAGTTTGTAAAAAATAAATACATCTGTTACAACTGCCTGGTTCCAGGACATTCAGTCAAGGGCTGCCGACTTCCTATGACGTGTAGAATATGCCGCAGACGTCATCATACTCTTCTACATCAATCAACGCCAACGCAGGCTTTTGGCTCAAATAAGAAGAATGAAGAACAACCAAGAGCACACTCAAATGCAGAAGAAGAGAACAATACACAAAATGAAGATACGACATTGACAGTGATGACGTCACAAACATGCACAACTCACAGTACAACTGTTGCGTTACTAGCAACAGCTTTGGTGGAAGTGAAGAGTGAAGATGGACACACCACAGTTCTGCGAGCATTGATAGACCCTGGGTCACAAGGATGTTTCATTAGTGAACGAGCGGCACAAAACGTAAAAGCCAGAAGGTATTCAGTAAAGGGAAGCATAGTTGGCGTAGGAGAGATCAAAACGAAGATAAGCCAAGCAGTTCAAGTCGAGGTTATATCAAGAAGTGAAGAATTCAGCCTCCGTGTAAAAGCATATGTGATATCCAAGCAACTGACTGCTAAAATACCTACGCAAACAATACCCACAGACAACTGGCCTCACATAAATGGGCTAGTATTAGCAGATCCAAACTTTAATCAACCTGCAAACATCGACCTTCTCCTTGGCGTTAATGAATATGCGCAGATTATACAGAATGACATTATCAAGGGTTCGCCAAACGCACCGTGTGCACAAAAGACATCATTTGGCTGGATTCTATTTGGAAATGTAAATGATCATTCCTTTACTGAAGAATCTGTTATGGTTATGCACCACCAAGTGGAAGTTGAAGACATGTTGAAGACATTGTGGGAAATCGATACTGAAACAAGGAGAAAGCTAACAAAAGATGAAGAATATTGTGAAAAATTATACAAGGATACCTACAAGAGAAATGAAGAAGGAACTTACATAGTCAAACTACCTTTTAAAACTGAAAAAATAAAATCAACCGAAGGAGAAACAATGAATATAGCGAAAAACAGACTAGGAATGTTAGAAAAAAGACTAGACAAGCAACCAGAACTGAAAAAGAATTATACTGAAGTAATGGATGACTATATAAAACTGAAACATATGGAAGAAATACCACAGGAAGAAATACAAAAATGTTCAGTGTACTTACCACATCACGCTGTCGTCCGATCCGCGAAGGAGACCACTAAAACTCGTGTTGTTTTCGACGCATCTTGCAAAGGCACGAACGGTATATCCTTGAATGATGAGCTGTTGACCGGTCCAGTCTTACAAGAAGACTTAAGAAGCATTATTATGAGATGGCGCATGCACAAAATCTGTTTTGCGAGTGACATCGAAAAGATGTACCGGATGATTCTTGTACACAAAGAAGATGCTGACTTCCAGAGAGTATTGTGGAGACAGAATACTTCAAATTCTGATGAGGTCAAACACTTTCGTCTGCTGACTGTCACATTTGGCACTGCATCGGCTCCATATCTTGCAGTAAAAACTTTAATGCAATTAGCTGATGATGAAGGTTCAGAGGTACCGAATGCAGCAAGAATACTACGTGAAGACTTTTACGTCGATGACGTAATGTCAGGGTGTGACACAGTACAAGAAGCCATAGAGACAAGCAAACAGTTACAAACCCTGCTCAAGAAAGGAAACTTTCAGTTGAAGAAGTGGTCTTCAAACAGTCCAGAATTCCTAAGATCAATCGAAGAATGCAATAGGTCATCAAAGGCGAATATGGACATAAAGCTAGATGGGACAGTAAAGGCACTCGGCCTGTCATGGGACTTAGGTGAAGATGAATTCAAGTACAAACTTGAAATGCAACCTCAGACCGATATCATAACAAAAAGGACTGTCTTGTCAGATCTACAAAGGCTATTCGATCCACTGGGCTGGATTGCTCCAGCTATTATAACAGCAAAAATATTTGTTCAGAAGCTATGGCTACAAGGGATTGGATGGGACGATACGATTGATGATGATCTAAAAACAGAATGGACCGCCATTCAGGGCGATTTGAGAAATGTGAATGATATTAAAGTATCACGATGGCTCCAAACATTGAACAGTTCTAAAAATAACATATCGTTGCACGGATTCAGCGATGCATCTATGCATGCAATGGCTGCTGTTGTATATTGTAGAACCATTGATACAAATGGAAACGCAAGAACAAACATTGTCGCCGCAAGAACCAAGGTAGCACCCGTAAAAACTATATCGATACCGCGACTTGAACTCTGCGCCGCCCTGATTCTTTCTAAACTTCTGCGACATGTATCACAGGCGATGAGAATACCATCTGAACAAGTTTATGCCTATACTGACTCCTCAGTCGTGCTGTCATGGCTTTTCGGTGAACCCAGCCGATGGAAACAATTTGTTGCGAACCGCGTTGTGGAAATTGTGGATAACGTTAGTAGCAGCCAATGGCATCACGTTCAATCAGAACAGAACCCGGCAGACGTTGCGTCGCGAGGATCAAAAATACAGGTGCTAAAAGATAACAAACTATGGTGGTTTGGACCACAGTGGCTAGCAGACAAAGAAATCAAATTCTCTGAACTGAATATAATCCCAACTGATTTGGAAAGAAAAGGTATGAACATACGTAATATGAACATTATTACACAAGAAGATGAAAATCAACAAACACGGATATTTAATTTTGACAACTATGATAACCTAGAAGAATTACAAAAGGTGATAATTTACATCAAACGATTTTTAAACTATAAAATTGTTAAAGACAATCCAATAGCTATAACTACCCAAGAATTGGATAAAGCATTGAAGATATGTATTATGAAAGCACAAAATGAAAATTTTAAAGAAGATATAGAACACATAAAGAAACATAAAACAGTGAAAGGGATCAGTAAATTAAAATCACTAAATCCTTACCTTGATGATGAACAGATCCTCAGGGTGGGCGGTAGATTGCGTCACGCAAAGATCTGTGAACAATATAAGCATCCTATCATACTAGACAACAAAAATAAACTTACCTCGTTAATCGTCGCAGATGCTCACCAGAAAACACTTCACGGAGGTTTACAGCTAATGTTGAATCAACTACGCGCCAAATTTTGGATTCTAAAAGCAAAATCTGCAGTAAAAAAGTGCATACACAAGTGTTTGGTCTGCGCCAAGGCTAATGCCAAAGTAAGAACACAAATCATGGGAGATTTGCCAGACATGAGAGTCAACCCATCAAGGCCCTTCTTATACTGCGGAGTAGACTTTGCAGGCCCTTACAATGTTCTGATGTCCAAGGGTCGAGGCGCTAAAACGAATAAAGCCTACATTTCTTTATTTGTTTGTATGTGCACAAAGGCAATACACCTGGAGCTGGTCGGTGACCTCTCGTCAGAAGCTTTTATAGGAGCATTCCGACGTTTCGTCGCGCGCAGAGGACGCTGCGCTCACATGTGGAGTGATCAAGGTCGCAATTTTGTGGGAGCAAACAGAGAATTAGTCGAGGCATGGAAGATTGCTAACCTTGAGTTTAAAACTAACATTGCGCAAACATTAGCACTGGAAGGCACCCAATGGCATTTTATACCAGCATACAGTCCCAATTTCGGTGGCCTCTGGGAGGCAGGGGTCAAATCCATGAAAAGCCATTTGAAGAAGATTCTTACAACTAACTTGACATTCGAAGAAATGACGACCCTTTTGTGTCAGATTGAATCATGCCTAAATTCCAGACCTCTATGCCCAATAGATCATAATGATCACCACAACCTGGACACACTGACCCCGGCACATTTCCTGATCGGTGAACCTACAACGACAGTGCCGGCACCGGACTTGATGAATATGAACATGAATCATCTGACTCGTTGGCAACATACACAAAGGCTCTTACAACATTTTTGGCAAAAATGGCAGGCAGAATATCTGTCGCGTCTTCAACAGCGACCCAAATGGCTACGAAAACAACCAGAATTCAATGTTAATGACATAGTTTTGATAAAACAAGAAAACTTACCCCCTGGAAAGTGGTCGTTAGGACGAGTTGTTGCCAAGCATCCTGGACCTGATGATGTTTCGCGGGTGTACAGTATCAAGTCGGGTGATAGTGTAACAAAAAGAAGCGTGTCTAAATTGTGTCCATTAATTGATTCCTCTGTGTCAGATTAACTTACCTTGTAATCAATGTATTGTTATTCTTGCATGTTTACTAGTAAATTGCAAATGTTTTATGATGTTATGTTGCTAGTAATATTTATGTTCTTAATGTAGTTATGTTGTGATTTGTTAAAAAAGGTCATGCCCTTTTTGGTGGGCGGTATTATGTTCGTTGTAAAATTCAGTCTACAATACAAAGTCTAAGGGACCGCACGTGTCTTGGTTTTATTCAGCATTCCCAATCAGTTTTCAACCCTATTTAAAGCTATCGGAAGGAACAAGACCTTAGGCATAACTTTTCATTTAATCCATGGTCGAAGCCCAGATTGAAAGGTAGGTAATGTTATTATGAAATAGCATTGCACATACTAGCTACAAAGAGTAGATTAGATTCGATGCCAGCTTTGACTACAAAGATTACATTGCAAGACAGTAGTACAGTCAGACGAGAGCGGATAGTACGTAGAGTAGGGTGCATTGTCCGGCCGAGCGGAGCGGAGTACCTAGTTTGGACGTTTTTCACTCGCCCCAGGAGGTCGACGTGGCCCGCGGAATACTGTTCGATAACGTCCTTTACGTCGTATGGCTTTAGAGCTTCTTTAAATTTACGGCGAGCCACAAAATACTTCATCTGTTAGAATTTCACAACATATTTCACCATTGCTCAAAGTAAAGTTATAAACTGCAATAGTATTTTATGAGTATCTAATCATTACAATTATTATATATTCTTAGTGTCATTATATTTTATTTATTACAGGGTACATATAAAAATATAATATACGAACTCTTTTCAATACATTTTATCAAATATGTAGTTCTATCGTTCCGAACAATACGCTCGTAGCAAAGTGCTACGGCGTAGCACGTTCCGACTACGAATAGAGCAAATGTAAAATAAATAAAAATACTGGAACCGAAGTTGGATGTGGGTATTCGGGTGGCTACCTCAGTGTAAATGGACACGAGTGGTGGAGTGTAAAGGACAGCGCGAGCAGGAGTGGGCACTGCAAACAGGCTCAATAATTCAGCGACCTTGCGATTACTAAGTTGCTTCTTTACCCTGATCAATTATGTAACTAGGGAGGTAGATTTTATTAACCTCTCCTCAATTGGGATATTCACTGCTGCTGTGTACCCTTGGACCATTGTTTGCCTCTACAAATTTGATATCATTCTACTGAAATTTTAATGTTCAGATTAAATATATAAAAAACAGAAATTACTTTGTATTTCACGTTTATGATTAAGTACTCCGATAAATCTATGTTTTTAACGGTAATATGGATGCAAATTCTGTTTTAATTAGTAAACTTTTTCGTAAATATGAACTTTAATCATAAATTGTAAAGTCCGCTCGGGACGGAAGACCTACGAACGCTGAATTTCCATAATATTTAGCTCGAAATATAAAGTAAACATGAGTATATTCTGTCGTCAATGATTCAAAATGTAACCAAGGTCTTAAACGGAAACATAATTATTGGATTTTGTTCGAAACGATTACCACAAGATTGCAGAACAGATGCTTACGAAACAGAATTATAGAAACCAGACTTACGCCAAAATTTGAACGCTAGAGAAATAAAAATACTTGCACGAAAAAAGCTCGTAATATTTCAAGATTATGAAAAAAATATCGAAGTAAATATATTCTATGGGGACGTAATGAGCTATTAATAAATGATATTTTATTTTGATTTTAATGTATATGTGGGAATATTTTAAGACTTAACTAACTACTAACAAAAAAGAGCTTTACATCAAGGTATTCTGTTTCCACTGAAAAGCGACGCAATGTTCATCGCTCTACGTTTGAGTCAAGTGAGTAGTATACTTGTATTGTATGAAAGACAAGTTTTTGTGTTCCGGGCGCTGTAAACGAGTATTTTACTGCACTAGTGTGGCGATGGAGTAGAACTAAGGCGCAGAACACACGGAGTCGCTTGTCGTGGCGACTAACGCATCACGGAGCTGAACTTACATGAAATCAATCCCTTCCTTCATACGGACGTCGCGTCGCTTTTAAAGTATTTCACGCGGATTTATATAAGTTTTAAGGTAAAGCGCCGTGTGTTTTTCGCCTAACCGAGGACATGTAAGTGTTACATGATATGTTGCCATGTCTCAAATTAATCGTTTCAATGTTAAATTTGGTGTCTTCTTGGAAGATCTACTCGTAAAACTTTCAATAACTATTTGATTTACAGTTCTACTTAGTTAGTTTATTAAATTTGTAGTGAAAAATTATGACTTATCTTACTTCCGAATATTTTTACCGAATTTCATTTTAACAAACATTAATTGTTTATTTTTCCTATCACAAATGCTTTACTCAAGTTAGAGTTACCACTGTTTTATTATAGCAAATATGCATATTATTAATTTACTTAGTTCGTAGGGAAAAGCGTAAGCGGACCGAGTGTTCGATTTGCTTCTCTCGCACCTTGGTTGCTCACCCTTGAAATATCGAATTACATAATAAAAAAATCGTAACCACAAAAACATGTTGCTTCCTTGCATAAAGTGTGAAGTACGAGGTTACGAGGCTATCTTACAATCCTCGATATCAAAATTATTGAGAGGCAAAAAAATAATAATGAAGATCCGAATTATTTGCTTTTAATAATAAATAACCCTACACCGTGAACGATAATTGACGTAAAAACTATAATATGAAAAATTAATATCCATGAGGTTAAAAATTCTGTGAAATAATTTTGCCTATAAAATGTCGGTTAAAAACTATTCGGAAGTACGTGTTACCAGTGAAAATGCTAAGCTCGTTGGTACTACAGATTTAGTTATGTTGGATTTTTTATGGGTTTGGTTGAGTGAGTACTTATATAGTAGAGCAAAATAATTGTGCATACATACCTTTCTTATAAACCGAATAGCGGCCTTGTGTCGCGAAGTTAAATTCACGCAGCGTGGCTCCTCGTCCTCATCTGCACAATATATATTATTCGTTTATTAAACGCCAAAAATCTGAAGGGCTGGGCTTATTGTTATCGAGATATTAGCTCAGATATTCAACAATATCAATTTTATGAAAATTTGGTTCCTTTAAGAACAAAATGTCATTCACATAATATATTTGATTTATCTATATAAACAACAACGCTAACAGACAACATCTGTTGAAAAAGTAATAAACTATTGGATTTATTTTTATTATTTTGTTCGTGAGTCATTTTAGTGACTTGAATGTTGCAGATGATATAGTTACGTAGATTTTAATTTATATAATTTAATTATAATTTTAAAATAATCAAATTAATATTTTAAGTAAGATTAAAATACTTTAATGAATGAGACTCGAATAAGCTGATGGTTTAAAAAGAAAGTTTAAAATCAAAATGCAAAGTTTAGGAAAACAAAACAACCGAGGAGCTCATAAGAAAGGGTGGGCGCCGCGCCGCCGCCGCCCCGCCGCCGCCCTCGCCCCGCACCGGGTTCACGGGACTCTTGTATTAAATTGAATTTCGGGACTGAACTTGTTTTATTTTTTGGAGGGTTTTTGATGAAATATTGGTTTTCAGGGGCAAAGTAAACACTCCCGTCAAACTCAAGTAACAAAATGACTGTAAAATGGAAGGAACTAAGCAAAAAAAATCTACCTCTATGGGAACTACATTGACACTTTATAGGAAATTATAGTTTCTTTCAGCTGTCATAAAAACAAACAGCACATTGTTTGTTTGATTACACTTCAAAAAGTTCATCAAAGACAAATTATTATTTCTTTATTCATTATAGTATTTTTTAACACTTAATGACGTCATATCAGAAATTAAGAAGCTTTGCTCAAACGAAGACCGGCTCTCGTTTCAAACGAATGTACAAGTCCAATCAATAAAAAAGAGATCAAACAATCTAAAAGAGTTTGTTATTGAGAAAGTGTTATTCTCTTTCAGTAATCGATAATTCAATTAGCATCTCAACTCCATAGACAGGGAATCATTGTGCAAAGTTTTCTCCAATTCTGGCAGATTAAAATAGAGCGTTGAAATAAATAGGTAAGATTAATATATCGACCTTACTGCCGCATGCCGGTAACTACACATATACACAAGATACATTATATGTTTAAGATTATGTCTGTATATCACAACGAATTTAGATTTCGCAATCGGAGTGATGTCGATCCAAATTTCCTAGGTTTCTATATTTATATTTTTTTCAATTAAAAGCGAACAAATCATGCTCTAGCTTTCGATCTCAAATAGATAGAGTTATAGGTATATACTACATTTTACGTAGTACACAAGCTAGAGATATACGAGAAAGGAATCTTAAGGATTTCTTCCTTCGCGACCCAAGTCGGACGCCCTCGCATAAAACTTCAAGAGACTTCAAGTTAGATTTATATATGTCGTCAGCAAATCGTAGAACTCGTCATTTTACAGAATGCTTCGGCGATTTACAAACATTTGGCATTCTGTAATATATCGAAAGCAAATTGTAGAACTCAATCCTCTTCTCACGGCACGTTGCTCATTTCTCAATAATGGAGTAATAATATAATATGCCATAATGGAGCTGAATGATTTATTAAGTATACTGATCAAAAATAGCTTGAATAACAAGAATAAATTAAAGTTGACATATTAAAGATAGTTATTAAAATCACTTTATTCACTCACTAACTCCAGTGATTTTGCAGTATTGTTTTATTCATTTTCTTCGCAAACAGCTGTAGATTACGCCGCCATCGTTGATATTTTGACACAACAATTTATTATTTTAATTTATTATTTTGGCACGTGGACAGATTAGGAAACAGACAATTTGCCGTGGAAATTTGCAGAATTCGATCGATATCTTTTGGCATTTTATAAAATGACAAGGCATTTTACAAGATGCCTTCGGAGTTCGGTATTATATTGCAAAACAGCGAGCGTTTGTAAAATGCCGATGCATTCTGTAAAATGACAAGTTCTACAATTTGCCGACCACATGTTTATACATATACCTGCCTATACATATGTATATACTTACCGGTTTCATAAAATAGAGAGCATAATTAAAGGTTTACTAAAACACAATGTGTTTCAAAATTGTATTGTACGAATTCTAAAGTGAACACTGAATTTATAACCGTCTAGCACCTTTGGTTTGCATTTGACCACAGTCCACAACCACACAGAAAGCTAAGCTGATAGCGAAAGCTAAAACAAATGCAGAAATATTTGTTTATTCTTAAATATTTATATGGTTTCGTCTGGATTATAATGTTATAAATTACACCAGCAAGGTTTCATGAATATGCTAATCGAATAGAATAGTCGACCCGACCCCGAGTTTAGGATAAATTATTCTAATACTTAATATAACGGTAGGTAAATCAAAGACATTTTGAATAGATACGTTAACGCGTCCTTATATTAGAACTAGAGATATAATTGCTATGCAAATTATTGCATGATTAAGAGCGAAATTATATCCAACACAAGAATTACGTACTCATTGGTTGTGAAAAGTAATAAAACATTTGAAAACACTCTACAAATTTTTCCCTTCAAAGCTTCCATTTGTGTTTTTTATATGAATTTTCTAGTACGTATTTTGCTCTCTTTGCATGAAATATTAATACATTCATATATTTTTTAACATAGCGAAACTGAAAACCTTAAGATTTTCCTGAAATGGGTGTGTTTTCCGTCTACTTAATATTCTGCCCACAGGTGGTGGGTGAAGAAATATAAAATAGGAGCTCTTGCAAAAAAGGAAAATATCTTTAAAAGATATTCTGTATTAAGAAAAAACATTATTCAGAGTAATATATAAAGTAAAAAAATAAGGCTTACATTTTCTAAAACTGGGACTATAGTTTAAAGAAACTTCACTGAATGTCTAAAACATAACCCTTAACCTAGACTCATCATCATTAACAGCCTGCGGCAGTCCACCTAGTCCTAGTCCAGGTGTCCACCAGTAACCTAGACTAGCGGGTCTGGAATAATTACAATTTGTACGGAAGATATTAATTTTGGAAGGAAGTACTTAGCGAGGGTCAAATAAGGACAGATTTTATGAAATTCCTCCCTTCTGTGGGTGTTCATTTGCAATAGAATTATTCTGGACAGACTGAATCAAGCATAGCAGACGGTATATTACCGGTATAGAGTATTAAATTTTGTTCAAATCTCTGTACCTACAGCGTGAATAGCATTTAAATAAAAACTTAATTTTGTATGGCATTTTTACTAGATGTCCCATCATCGGACCGACAGCATTTTCCCATAAAAATACTGTACTGACGTACTCATTGGCTAAATGACGCCTAGGTAAAAATAATTATACCACTTCACTTCACTTAGCGTGTGGGTTTTGAGGTTAACCTACCTCACAAACCCTGGTGTCAAAATCATTGAGTCGCCTATGGCTTCTGACATGGCTCGCGTAACGACTACATCCGTAGACCGGGACCAACGGATTTAAATGCCTTCCGAAGCACGGAATCATCTACCACACCACATATTCATACCACAAATAAAATATAGGGTCAAGCAAAATATGGGCTTATAGATTTATTAGAGGATCTTTTATTTTACTTTTGTTAATTCTGAGAATAAGCTTTAAACTACCAATTCCTATTTAGTGCTCTAGTCATTGTATGGAGATTTTTCAATATTTATCTACCTCGCGAAACATAAAAAGTACCTGTAAACTAGATGGTCTCGAGAGGTGAACGGTGGGTAGGGAGGGGTTATTTTCACCCGCTCCGCTGTTATAGATGTGGTGTAGGTGACCGAAATACCTATCTACAAATTCATATAGACATGTAAGTAGGATTTGATGAGCCCTACCAACGATTCCGGGAAATTTAATAAAAGAGCAGACATTTATAATTCATCTTTACAGCACATAGGTTTGAGGAAAATTAAGTATTTTTGCTCTGACGCAGTGAGTTACCTTCGTACTTATCGTACTCATTGGAAGAATTAAGTAACTTAATGGATTTGATTTTACTATTATTTCTAGCGAAATGATCAAAGGAATTTTCTTTCATAGTAATGATTATGAGTGAGGTCAACTGACCTCATCAACTCTAACGTCAGAATCAAAAGTAACGATATACTAATGATGAAGGGTGAGAAGTGGGTGTTAAATTGACACGAGAGTTTTTTTTCTATTTTGAATTGACCTATGCTTGTGTCGAAAAAGTACGACCAATCAAGCTTCACCGGACTTGCGGGGGAGTGAAAGACTCTACCCCAATTCGCCCGAGAGATACTGTAAAGTAAATATAGGTTTTATAAGTGAACCTCCCCACTGCAATTTGAAATTTAAACGAAGTTTTAGAAAACGTCATCATTTAAATTATATAATTATGTAACTAATAAAAAAGAATAAAAAATACTGAACTATATTTTACATTATGTATCGTCAGATTCAATTACAGTAAATGACTAGCGTACTGTTCCAGTTCACACGCAGTATTTCCGAGGGTATTTTATATGCTTTACACGACTCATGTCGTATGGGGATAGGACATACTCCAAGGATAGATTAGTGCATGCATGCTGCATGGAGATTATACGGCTCACAACAGCGTCACGTCACGTCACGCCACTGCGCCGCCGCCGCCGTCTTGCTACTAACCAGCCGTGTCAGACGTCCATCTGTCACATGATTATGTCGTCGACTTGACACGCCAGATTAAACCTACTCAATTAGCCATACCACGAAACATACAACAATAACAAACTACTCACTAGACTTCTATATGTATCTAACAACAATAATATTGAATTCTATCCAGTAGGTTACGGTACGACTAATCATACCTTGTGCATCAATAATTACAAACTTGTGATTTTTCTAAACTAGACAAAACTCGTGTCAAACACATTACGCTAAAGTTAGTAGAAAATTATTTACGGCGATTTAATTTTAGGTGGAAACTTTTCCGTGAAAAATATATTTGTAACACATAAAACGCAACACGAATGTTAGGTAATACTGCTTTCATAAGGTGATATTATACTAGAATAGTACCAGTGCCTAAGTTTTAAAATGATAACTACTTTAACAACATTCACATACACACAGACCAGCAGACAGGTACCTAAAGTAAATATGTAAAGTACCACAGGGAAGCGACAGATCGAGCAAGTAAACAGACGAACAAGTCTAGAGAAACATGGAGCGGAAGTCGGGCAGTCTTCTTACCGTCGGAGTTTTTCTTGGAGAGCGCAGTCTCTGCCACCGAGTCCTCGCTGCGTGCCGGGTTGACGGGCCGCGCGCGCGCACGCCCGTTCCGCGCGCCTGCCACACACACACGCTCACTTCAAAACTGCTCACATGCTGGTGCCTTCCCGCAACCCAAACGGATTATAACCGCTATGCCGCTAACCCTACGCCCCGCGCCCGCCTCATCCTCATATATTTCTTGACAATTGATAATGTACAGGCAAAATCAGGATAATGTAATATTCTACGAGTGATGTCGGCGGGTATTCACCGTATCTATCAAAAAGCTTGTAAATAAAAAGTTCAGGCTTCACTCAAACGTTTACTTAAATCCGCCTGTCCGCTTGCCAGTCCGTTATTAACATTTACCCTTGTCATTATAGATACTAGATTTACATGTTATAAATAAAACTTTACCAACCACACATTTCAGCTGAAAAAGGAATATACTTTTTGTGATATATATACTCGTTTCGTAGCTATAGGAAGAGTTTCGTATCCTCTTCTTCGTAGCCCGGTCCCTACAGCTTATGCTAAGTAGGGTTGTTTTTGATCTCGTCTGAGATTACAAAGTTGACCAATTTTTTAAAGTAGAACTAACATCATAGTACTCGTATTTAAAATATAGGCAATTAATCAAGTAGTAAAATATTTGAATAATATAATTACTCATAGAGAGAAAAAAATCGATCACCATTAATTATGTATGACGTAATAAAATAGTTCGATAATTACTATACATATTAATACCATTTACTGAGAAGTTTTTATTTACCTAATTGTAAGGGTTATGAAGCGAATGACTGACAAACGAACAACTTGACCCGGTTAGCGTCAATCGATAAGTATTAGATTTTGAAGGCGCGATATTTCCAAAACAACAGAACAAAATATGTAGTGGCATTATTTTTTACTGCAGGGTAGACAAAGAAATATTATCATGAGCAGATTTAGGGTACAGTAGTTGTTGATGGAGAAAACAACTATTATATATGTTCATATATATTTGCACAAACGTTATTAAATAGACTTGCATCAAACAAGCACCTAAATAATGAGGTCAATGCAGCTGTTGCCATTTAATGTCAGAACAAACTATCGATCGATTTGTTATCTCTTTCTTGCTTAGGTGCAAACGCTTTTCAGGAGTGCTGCTTTCGCGATCTGCCGACGCAATTTAATAAACTCGTAAACATTTAGTCCACGGTCACAGAATAATAGAAAGTGACGCTCTATCTGTTTCGTGAAACCGGCTGTCGCAGATAACCATCACAGCACACCGACCCTTATCATTACTGTAAACGTTACTGAAATTAAAAAGGTTTTTATAAGAAATAGCTAAAAAAGGATCTTTATATTATATTACTTCAAATTCCTTAGGTTTATATAATTGTAATTATTTTCTGAGTTAATCAACTCAGATTTTTGTAACAAATTAATTATTGGTCTCGGTTCTTAAAAGTGGTTTTGTTTTTATAACAGCTGAAGTTTTGTTTTTGTTTCGTCTGTTGAGTCAACGTTACACCGCTACAGAGGCTAGATTAGATTAGATTTATTTTACAAATTATGTTAAAAATTCACTGACTATTAACATTTATAGAGAAAGTAGATAAGCTTACATATGACTATAATATCGCCTAGGCCGAGTATCCTAGAAGCTTTGAAATTCACAAGTTTGAAATAATAGGAATTTAAAAACTTCTCAGTCGATAAATATTGAAAGTGATCTCTAGACGGCTTCGAGTCTGATCACGAGAAACAAATTACCCCTTCACGCCAGCTGGCGTTTGATTATTTAATTCTGGGTGCTCTCCAACAGAAAATGCATTAACCCTTCTTCTTCACTAATTTGATATTTTGATCAAACATTAAGATTACTGTTTTATATACGTCGCTTCACTTCTTTGCAAATCTGAGGGTGAGACGAAATTTAAATGACCCTTAATCGAAGTTTCGATAACTCCTCATCTTCGTCTGTTGGTTTTGGTATCTGAATCAGTTTGCCAGTCTGTGCCAATATATTTATATTTCTGTCATTTTCATCAATATACTAATGGTTAAAAATAACAGTGCTGGTTTTTTTTTTAAATATCAGCCTAAGACAAAGCAAAGACAGGCGGACTCCTTCTATATATATTTGGATGGTTCAATTTGACATAACATAGCTATACACACATGGTACAACTAATGTTTTTTATTTTAAACATCATGAATGAATATGAATATAATATCCCTCAAAATGGGACTGAAATTCAATAAATTATCTTACAGCTTTCCTAGATTACTATCTGGCATGCAGAATAAAATGCGAAGCAGTGTAAAATTAATATTATTTTACTTAATTTCTGTTTAGTAATCAAACTTAAAACAAAAGCTTTGATGAAGCCATTCCAGTAGGTATCGTATGCCAGCTGGCCTGGAAAAACCGGAAAAGTCATTGTGTGAACCGCTTACTATATGATTCTAAATGAATACAACCCTTGCAGCATTTAGTAGATCAAAATAACTCCTGGGTTCTACCTTAGCATTATAGTACGCACAAGCGATCTCAATCAAAAGCTATTTGGTCACTCAAATGTCTGTTAAGCTCCTTATTGCGAAATTCTCGAAGCGGTATTTTATCTACGTAAGTGCATTTTATCTCAAAAAGTGGTAAAAGAGAAAGAAGTAGAAGTAAGTAGGATGTCAGCAATCGTGTCTCGAGCTAAGACGTAGTCATTATCGCCGGAAGTCGGTTGTCGTCCGGACAATGCTACGCCGGCAACATATTCGCTTTCGTGTATTCACATATTTCTGGAAAGTTTTTACTAGTAAGAATGAATAAGAAACGCAGCAGAAGTTTATCGATTGTAACTTTCATGCCATGTGCCTTCTAAGAGATCAAGAATAGAACCTTTAAAGCAGCGTTTCCAACAATGGAGTAGACAACACGCACGATCCTCGCCCGACGTATGTATATCTACGAAACAGGGCAATACACAGTCACTCTCTGCTCTACAACACCACTGCAGACTCTACATAGTTTCAATTATCACATAGCTTTTTAAAAAATACATGAATTGTTTTGTTTTTCGTATGTGTTCGTTCTGTTTTAATTTCCAACGCGATGAAAGGCGAATCTGCTCGCGTGTAATGCAACGGAGTTTCACAATAGAGAGCTGTAGCTGTAATGTTCTTCCCAGGTAATTTGGCTGTTATGGGTACACTAGACAGAGGTATCCGCCTGCGAGTATTCTCGAAATTTTATTGATGCAATCTTGTTGTGATATATGTGCCGGGGTTTGTCACTCTGGTACTAAATTATGTATAATTTGTTAGTGTAGTGTAGCTAGTTATTTTATGACAAAAGCCAATATTTTTTGGGATAAGTACCTAATTGAGACGTTTTGATCGTTTATAGAGCGAATCTGAGTATAAGAAACGTTTTAAAAATCATAAAATATAACCCTAATCTTAAAATATACTGCATGCTGTGGTGTAAATGAGGGAATTGTTAGTTTGCCGAAATTTATTATTTCATTTTATTATTTTTTCAATAAATTAAAATTAAATGGAATATTTAAAGATGAACAGTAAGTATTCTGATCGATTATCTTTATGGAGTTCATTTATCACAAAAGTTCATTGTTTTAAGATCCAGGTTTAAGAAAGACTTTTGATACACTTGCGAAAAAAAAAAGACAAAACCTTTAAACAAAAAAATAAAGGACCCTTAGAGTAAATAAAAATTTTTGGGAAGCATAGAGCACGCGTAGCACTCAATAATTTATTTCCATGGATGTTATAAGTACTACCCGGGTATAGTACTTATAACATTCTTGTTTACTTCATAACTTTACCATCTTCTAAAAATAACAATTGACACTGCAACAACCTGATTTAAAATTAGTTAAAACCTATCTGTCACCATGCGTAAGTCAAAAGGTAGTTTTTAAGGTGCTCCCTCACCGGGAGCATTCGCGTGTAATGTAACGTTACAGATTTGAGCATTACATCAGTGAAGGAGGAGAACCGAGCATTACAATGCGCACCTTGTAATGGTACAAAACGGGCATACATCAGTGAAGGAGGAGAACCGAGCATTACAATGCGCACCTTGTAATGATACAATGTGTAATATCTTGATACAACTTGTAACATCAATGCGCTTCACTTCCCCTAGCCCCCCGCCGCTATGAAATGCTCAAAGTCGAATCTATAATGTTACATTACACGCGAATGCTCGTCAGTCAGGGAGGTATTATTGTAATGTAATGCTCAAAGACGAATCTATAATGTTACATTACACGCGAATGCTCGTCCGTCAGGGAGGTATTATTGTAATGTAATGCTCAAAGACGAATCTATAATGTTACATTACACGCGAATGCTCCCGGTGAGGGAGCACCCTTATGTTTCTAACTAAATTAAAACTCAAAATAAACAAGGAATGCATTCCACAACGTGATGTGAGTAACGTAAGTGCTGTTAGATACGTACCGAGTTATTTTCAGCCACGGCTTTAATAATGGATATTTTTTCCAAGTGTAAGTTTATGATATTATATGTATGTACCTTGCAACGTCAGTTCCGCCTAGACCCTAGACCTCGTATAATCATACGCAATAATACAAACCATTAACAACCTTCTTGATCATATTATATCTCTAATAAATAAAAAAAATGATTTCATTTAGTAATTTTTATATTTATTTAGTCTTTAGGTTTTTTTATGCAGGGACTCAATTTGGGGTCCAAATAAAATGCGAATTTCAGTTATCATATCGTCCGATTTCCTGACTGATATCACAGATGAACAAGTTATGTACATACCTACCAAGGACTGACATTGTACTACATAGTCATGGACTTAGTAACATAGTTACACATAGTGTAACTATGGTAATTCGTCCAAGTACATAGTTGACGATGACAGCACAGCCCTGGCGTCACTGACAGTAGTCATGGAATTTCAACGAAATAAATAAATATTTTGGGTGACAAAATAAAAAAAAATCATAAATGTCCATTAGTTACATAAAATGGCACTTACGGGTGTTAACTGTATAGAGGAACGTCGTAAAACTTTCGAGGTAAGTGTCTTTGTCACGAGTCTTCACTTGTGTGTTATTTTCGCTAATATCAGATGGCAGTTCACTTGTCAGCCACGTTAATTCTGTGTCGCTGTGGATGGTTTTGATTGTAGTAAAGGTATGGTTAGGGTGTGGACTCACCGAGGTTTTCGGCGCTGGCGTTGACGTCGTAGCGATGGTGTTGCGGCTTGGAGTGCGGCGCCGGCGAGTGCAGCGACGTGCTCTTGTGTCGCCGGATCGTCGGCAGGCGCGACACAAAAGACGCGTTATTCTTGAACGAAGCGCTCATCACCCGACTAGCAACAAAACGAAACGCTTAAAACTACAGACCGGCAAATCACTTCATTAACATCGATAAGTTACTGAATAGTAATGAACTGCTAGGCAGGTTCAATCGAATGAAATCAGCTATGTCGAGCAGTTATTGAATTATGGACTGTCGTAATAGGTATATTCGGAATGATACTAATGTTGTCCAATTTTATCGATTTTACCCGGGCTGTTGCTTCCCGACTAAAGGTTGTCGCGTCCTGTCGTCGTCGTACGTTGATTTGTTATTACAAGTCTTAATTATGTATATTTTGATCGACGTCGCTGATTTGGTACCTAAACCAAAACATAGTGAAGCATACCATAAATAAATTCAAAAACTATTAGGGACTATTGAGTTGACCAACCTTTACTGGTCTATGTTATTTAATTATGAGTAGATTTCAGACTAATTACTACTAATTCTGAAAACTTTGGCAAATCACCTTGTTTGCGGGCTAGGCAGAGGTATTTGGTGTATTTTCCATGTTGCTATACTCATAGAGTGCTCGTCTGCCGCGTAACACCTCCACAGCGCTTGTATCAAAGTAGCTGCCGGCTGCCGCCTTCTGATCATATGCTTCTGCCGTTGCTGCTGCTGGACCTTTAACGCGAACCCCGAACCTAAAATACCCTGTGACGACAAATTAGGAAAAATAACGTCAGTGTCGGTTCAAAAGAGTATTTGGAAAATTGTCTTTTCCAAAGTCTAATGGGCTTTTCAAGGCATTGGAGCCCCTTATTTGTCTGTAAATGGAGCCATTCAATGTAGCAGTACGCGCGTCGCGGCTTACTGAGGCTGACAATTTCTTGTATTTATGGGTTAGGTAGGCTAGGAATAGTAGTAGATAGTAGTAGATATAAGCGAACTGACATCTACTTAAAAACTACTCACTCAGACATCTACCTAAAAACTGTATAATCCTACTAGTAAGTCAACAAAAAAAATCCTAATAATTTATCAAACTCATTCACAAAATTTCGGTTTGAAAATCGGTTAAGAGGTGCATCTTGTAGAGGAAAACAGTATTTTTGTCCAAACTGAAACAAATACGCCTCGCGCTTGCTCGATCAGCTAAATAATTTTGGATACAGTTTGTTTGTAGGCAACAATACGGATCTCAAACTCATAGACAGGTAGATAGCACCCTTAATTTGATCAAACTAGACTAGACTAAGCAAATTTGTAAATTGACGAATATTATGCTTGTGGGGAGTCTCACCGCGGGGAGCGCAAAGAAAGAGATGCCCAGCAGCGCGCAGAAGGAGGCGATGAACTTGCCCTGCCAGGTCTGAGGCACCATGTCGCCGTACCCCACCGTGCACAGCGTGATCTGCGCCACACACAATCCATCACTATACGCCTGCCTTACATGTAGAAAACTATCGAAACTCTTCATTATCTCGCACACTAAGCCCCGTCACTATACAAACCAATCGAAAACAATTCATTATGTAACGCAAACATTGCGTTTTCTTTCGAGTAGCAGAATCGATGTATTAAGCTTCGCCGGAGTTGCGAGGGAGCGGAAGGCTCTCCCCAAAGTAGTTATATGCCACAATAAGACATTGCGCATTACACATATGTAAATAGGTATTAAAAAATGAGGACCATTTTTTATACAATCCGAGTTATTACTTAGGTAAAGTAATAAAAAAAAACTCGTATAATAGCATTCGATATTGTTGTATCGTATAAAAGTAAAATTTCATATGCTTACCACGCCCCACCATAAAGCTTCTGCGAAGTTTTTGAACTTTGTGTCGGTTACATCTTTTTCCGCTAAATAAACTAAAAACGATGCGAATATCAGCCCAAGGAATCCTATGTACAATGTTGTGATTAACTCCTGAAAAAGAAAATCAAATATTATCCACCAGGAAAAGCGATTTGTATCTAAAAAAAATATCTTGACCGGTGTCAGGAAGTTTACGTTTTCGTATTATTTGGGCAAAAAGACTCATAATAATAACAACCTTCAAGGCAGCGTTATTTAAGAAAGCTCCTTTTTGGCCCTCCTTACCCAAACACACGGAAATGAAAAGAAAGCAAAAGGCAATTAAAATTATTTTATTTTACTTGATCCATATTACATACCTTTGATGGTATTAAGCATTAAATATATGTATGTACCTTTGATAATATTACATCTACAAACATTTGTGGAAAATATATGTACAAAAATAATTCTATTAATATGAATCTTGGATCAAACAAACATAAAGTAAATATATTTATAACCACAGAACATTTAAAAGAGGTTAGAAAGGCGATGTGGGCGGGGCCGGCGCGCCAAAACTATGAGCAAAACGCTCATACTTCACGCAAAGAAACGATCGCGCTGTCTAACTCACACATAGCTATAAAAATCTACATCAGTGTGCGTGCATGCGTATGATTCGTTTCCATTTGAAATCGCGTGATTGAGCGGCGCTATGATTGGCTAGATTTGAAATTGCAAATATGTGCGTAAACTTCATCTTTATTGAAGTACAGATGTAGTGGAGGTGAAAGGTGGGGTGGAATCGGCGACACCGGATTTCATACGGACGGCGCATTATCGCCATTCTAACCTCTTTTAAATGTTCTGTGTTTATAACGGCTCTTGATCTATTCTGTTATATTAGGGACGGATTGGTTCACATTTATTTGCACAAGAAGAGAAAGAAAATACAAATATTCCTTATCGTGTGGACGTGGG
This sequence comes from Teleiodes luculella, assembly GCA_948473455.1. Classification (NCBI taxonomy): domain Eukaryota; kingdom Metazoa; phylum Arthropoda; class Insecta; order Lepidoptera; family Gelechiidae; genus Teleiodes; species Teleiodes luculella. The sequence goes on along the minus strand of OX419583.1, from coordinate 8,607,876 downwards.
ATTCGTATACAGTAAGCAATTTTTCTACTACATTAGTGAAGTTGAATGTAATAAAAGCTGTAATTCACAGAATGGAGCCCGCGTCACGCCGCCGCCGCCGCATTGACCCGCTCGCGACGGGGAGCGAACAATAGCACTGATTTCATATTATTATGATTCATTTAAGCATTGTTATAAAGAAAGCCATAAACTTCTCCACCAGATAGTAATGAAACTTCACAAAATTAATCTCTCCAGCCATAAATTTTGTGGTTGGCCATTGCATACTAAATTGCGTGAAATACAAGTTTATAACTTAGTGTCTCTTTATTGTGAAGACGTTGTTGTGTAATTTACAGAAATAAATCTTTATTACATTTTCACAAAATCGAAAATAGACTATAAATTACTGAAGGTATACAGGAATTAATTATATGAATTCGTAGCAAAATGCTACGCCGTAGAAGGGTTTTATTAATGTACGTAAAATAAATATAGTTTGTGTAAATCTAAACTAAAATTACCGAATTATAAGTACCGCTTTATACACCCAAAAAACACACACCTAGTTGTGGTTGTGGTTATGTGAGCGAGAGATCTTACTATCGAGTGATCGCTAGAACAGCGTCGAGTCGTAGCCGATCTAGCTACGCCGTAGCGGGCCTACGAACTGTGATTCATCAGTATTAAAGCAAAAAAGTTTTTATACCTCTATGGATTCAACTTATTTGTGTTATTTTATTTAAGTAGCCACAATATTATCGGCAACGAAATGCTTCAAAGTTATCGTTCGTTCAGTAGTTAGGTATTAAATGAGCGAGATGATGTTTCATTCGCATACCGGTTACAATTTCACTTGTACCAGTTGCGTTTCTATCTGTTACAATAATAATATCATATTTCATTAATTCAGTCAAAAGTTAAGTTAACATAACTAGAACCAAACACAATTTCAAGACGCAATCTTTGAACTAAGTGAATAATAGATACGTAGGCGATAATGGAGTTGTAGCACGTTGTAGGTAGGTCGGCCCCAGCTTGTTCTGGGTTCCTCGGTTATCATCTGAGCGTACTCTGTTTCCGGCTAGCTAAACTACAAGTTTGTTTGCAGCGGGGCAGACCGCCATTGTGTCGGATCAAACTTATTTGCTTAGTCAATATTGCAGAAGGCACACAAAGTGCGGCTTCGGGCCTCTGTTTATTTGCTCTGCAAAGAGATCATGCAACTTTAACATGTGCCGATTGTGAGTAGATATTGTGTTTGTTTTACCCACTCCTGTAGTAGAAACTTCTTGCTTACTTCGTAAATAAAGAACAGCAGGAGTGACCTTTGTTTTTAATATTGTAGGAGCAATGGACGTGTACGACCCGCGTTGAGACGTGTTGAGTGAAGGAGGGTACAATTTTAAAATATGTCTTATATTACATAGTAAATATCTGTTGTCTCTGTCCATTTATCCGCTAAAGTGTACTCGTAACACGACCTTTACGACCAATTAAGCAGAACGCGAGGTTGCAAGTTAATAAACGACATTATGCGGTATTTCTTCTAAAAAATGATGGGTGTTGGTGCGAGTCCCTATTTATATCTAATCATGTTGTCCGCCAGCAAAGGAAATTGCGGCAGTCGGGGGCGCTTACTCAGCAGTTTGGAGCAGACACTCCTCCGCTAGTCGGTGCACCGCTCCGCCGCACAGTGGGCTGAAAATCGCCTTTCATAGACATAGAGAGATGAATCATTAAGGGTCACTTTTTTCGCTTGAAATAGAATCTGCCCATCAATACTATTCTACAAAATGTTGTTTGAGACTATTCGGAGCATAATTGAGCACGCTGGAATTTTTTGAAGAAAAATTTGTATGGAGCTGACTTGAAAAATAAGGATATCTCAGTAATCGCAAGGTTGCGGGTTATATCCTTCGGTGAATATTTAGAGGCATTTATTTATGATTTTTTGGCATACTTCATATAACGGGAATCAGTGCGATCTCGTGGGAAAAAAATACAAAAGTTATAATATTTTTATTTTCATTTATTTCATTTTTCTAGAGCCATATTATTGCTTAAATGTTTTGGATATTATGTTTATTATGTCTAGTTTATAGTAAAATACGATATATCCAAAACCCAAAAACATACACCAGTAACGGACTGACTTGCGATTCCTTATTAAAAAATACGTATTATAAATAATATCTTAAATATAAATTAGTCATTCTTAATCGTAAAGCAGGTACATTAGTTAATAACGTCAATAGTGATAACTGATAATCACAAAATGTTAGTAAATGACCGCACGGTACTGCATGTATTGATGTTTAAAATTAAATAATAACGAATTCTCGGTTATTGAGCAAATTTGTGCAGAAATATTTAATGAGGGTAATTAGAAACGATGCGAAACATACGATATAAATAGTTACAAGTTCAATTCAATATCAGTTAATTTTGAGCATTTCTACTGTTAACGTCTAAAAACATATTTTTATCCTGTGATTGTGAAACATGGAAAGTCTAATTACCAGTAACGGACTGACTTGCGATTCCTTATTAAAAAATACATATTATAAATAATGTCTTGAATATAAATTAGTCATTCTTAATCGTACACACAGCTCAGCCAGTCAATATTCGCTACAAGCCAATTTTCATAATCACGTCTAAAAACATCAGGTTTACGATAGGATCTCATCCATCTGTCTTGAACAGCTCGTGTGAATCTTCGACAATACTCCTTGAGAGTAACACTGTCTGCTTGTCTGTCTGGCTTAGTCGAATGACAAGTGAATTGAACAGCACTTCGTGATCAAAGGAAATTTCGACCTGTTTATCGGTCATAAGAACGAATAAGTCCAAGTTTGTAATTAGACTTTCCATGTTTCACAATCACAGGATAAAAAGATGTTTTTAGACGTTAACAGTAGAAATGCTCAAAATTAACTGATATTGAATTGAACTTGTAACTATTTATATCGTATGTTTCGCATCGTTTCTAATTACCCTCATTAAATATTTCTGCACAAATTTGCTCAATAACCGAGAATTCGTTATTATTTAATTTTAAACATCAATACATGCAGTACCGTGCGGTCATTTACTAACATTTTGTGATTATCAGTTATCACTATTGACGTTATTAACTTTACGATTAAGAATGACTAATTTATATTTAAGACATTATTAATACGTATTTTTTAATAAGGAATCGCAAGTCAGTCCGTTACTGGTGTATGTTTTTGGTTTTTGTATATATCGTATTTTACTATAAACTGCATATAATAAACATAATACCCAAAACATTTAAGCAATAATATGGCTCTAGAAATATGCAATAAATGAAAATAAAAATATTATTACTTTTGTATTTTTTTCCCACGAGATCGCACTGATTCCCGTTATATGAAGTATGCCAAAAAATCATAAATAAATGCCTCTAAATATTCACCGAAGGATATAACCCGCAACCTTGCGATTACTGAGATATCCTTATTTTTCAAGTCAGCTCCATACAAATTTTTCTTCAAAAAATTCCAGCGTGCTCAATTATGTTCCGAATAGTGTCAAACAACATTTTGTAGAATAGTATTGATGGGCAGATTCTATTTCAAGCGAAAAAAGTGACCCTTAATGATTCATCTCTCTATGTCTATGAAAGGCGATTTTCAGCCCACAGTGCGCCGCCGCCGCTGACCCACGCTATTAAAGCGGTATAAATTATATCGCAGCCACGCTGCTTGCTTTCACGCTTTTAGAGGTTAGTTTTAATATAAATTTCGTTTATTATGTATATGGATACAAACTATAAATTGATTTATTAATTTCTTCTTCCATAATTCAAACTTGATTAATATCATAGTTATTTTTAAAAGAACGAGTGGAATTTGAGTTGACTGTATTTTTCGATTAGGTACTTTACTTTGGGTGGACAATACAATTATTTAAATAATCAGCTTTCTGAATAGAGACCCTTGCTTGTTTATTGTGTGGGTAAAGCTAGATAAATAAAACATTCCAATTGCGCATCCGATTAGAACAAGCAAATAATTATGTTATTTAATGTATAAAAATGTAAATGAAAAAATACTAATTTATAATACAGAAGTTTATATTTGTTTAAAATTTAAATAGAGCGAAGATTAGTCAATCATCACCATCTGTTTTAAATATCCAGCCACGCTCACGGTAACGCGCAATCAAATAATTACTCGCCAAGAAGGGTGTTTATTTTACGAAAATAACTGGCGTTTTATTTAACTACTATCATTTTTATGAACATGGGGTGAGTTATAGTGTGACAGGTCACTAAATAAGGACGTGTAGGCATTGTTCGCACACCACTCGACTGACTAATGCTTGATGGAGAAGGTTGGCAAGCACTAATAATAATATACTGGGCCCGAAAACCATTTATGTATAGCATAAAGCCTCTTTCCTGGGTGTCAAATCTCACTACATTTGTGTAAATATTTAAACATCGGAAACGACTAAAAGTCAGAATTAAACCTTTGACCCTTGGGATTATACTGTAGGACCCGATAACGAAAGTATGCATGTTATTAGGGAAAACAAAGAGCTAGTAACGATAAAATATATATACTTTTACAAGATGTATGAGCAATATAAAAATGCCTACACGTTATAAAGTTTAGGAAGGCTATCTCTAGTACTTAAGCTATCCCTCTAATTTATGTGTGCCGCATGGACCGCCGCCGCCCTAGCCTGTGGTGGTCGTTTAAGTACTCCGTTTTTCTTCGAAGTCGTGGCCTAGATATGCAGATTTTCCGAGAAACGTTCCATTTCCTCGTACATTTATTAAGTGGCTTTCCTGTGTAGTTGGTCTCTTATCGACGCTGCATGGTAGTGTAGCCTTAACGTAGACTAATAATGCTTAACCATATTACCAGGACGAAGTTACATTACATTGCATATAAAATAGTACATTATCTAAACTATATTTTATTGCACATATAAGAATACAATAAGGTAGCTTTTTCTAAAGGGCAACCTTGGAAATAAGTAATTTAATGGGTATAAACTGTATGTAATAACATCAAGAAATCTAATCGGGTAGTTTTACGTCCGTAAATCGAATTATTTTCATATCTAAAAACCTGCAAGTAAAATGTATCACCGAAATTATCAATTGATTTACGGACGCGAAACTATCAAATCAAATCGTAGTATACAACGGAATAATGCTGTTAATTTCCATTCATCGCCATCGAATGAAAACAAAACGTGGATTGGCACCTGAGGGAACTAGGAAGCTATTTTAATACCTGTAGCAGAACTATTACACACTTGTTTAAAATCAGTTTCCAAAGTTTCCAAGTATACAGCAATTTGAAGCGGGAAATAGCTTTCTAGCCGTCTCCAGTGGAAAACGAGAATTTTCGTTTCTTTCATTACTAATTGCTGCCGCCGCGGGCGGCATCCCCCGCAGGGCGAGTGGGAATAAACGTTTTGTACCCATCATCAAAGTTAAAACATAAAGTTATGTATAACTCTCCCTGTGATATTTGTGAGATTCTCTAATGCTTAATGTAAGGGCTCGTCTCCACGGGCACCTTATGTTGGCTAGAGTTTCAGCGTCGGAACACTCCCCCAAGGAGATTACCATAAATACCATATTTAGATGAAAATTATCCATGTAACGATTCTGTTCACAATTAGGGAAAGTTGTATGTTAGTTTGGGTTACTTCAGACTCATTGTTAATTATTGTAATTTAAGAACATCAGGGTTCAAATTAAATTTTAATAACGCTTTGTGTTTAACCGACTTTAATAAAAGGAAGTGTTTCACAATTCGATTGTATATTTTTTTGGGGCTTCGTTCGAAGATACACCAGATCTTCAAACAGGAAATGTTAGAGTGATTGAAGTATATCCAGGTTTATGTTACGAGTGTGTTAATATTAAATAAAAAAATATACGATGCGTATTCTGAACTACGTATAAAGCAACATCGTCGTCATCATCACCATCTATTATAGTTGATTGATAATCAAAAAGTACGGCTATTACTCGTACGTAGAGTATTGAAAAGTGCTAGTCAAAAAAATTATTATTTTAGAAAATCAGGAAAACAGCCTTCAAAAGAAGTAAATTACTTAAAATAGAAGATTTTTTTTTCCATCTACACAATAATAAATTGTTCTTTAATCTGTAGGCTTCATTATACTTTATAATTTAGAAGGCATTGCCAGCACTAAAGTAAACCTTCAAATTAGAGATTGCGGGATCACCACACCTCCACCAGTTCGAATAAGGAAACGAATTTCAAAGTTTCAAATTCTCATTAGGTACTCTTGTGAAGCTCTAATAAATAAGTAAAGGAAACCATCTTTGGAAAACCAATCGAAAACTTCGTCAAAAAGTACAACCCTCTTGTGGCGTTTTCCAAGGTACTTATCTACGCACGTCTTTTCTTAGTAAAGATTAAAATGAAAACTTCGACACCAGATGAAAGAGATCAAAGATTTCTCCGCGCCAGATTAAGCCAAGATATCCCAGTTGGAATTGGTTCGGAGACTCCGCGGGGAAGTTTCCTCCATACCTATTTATCTTGCTTTTTCATTTTTGTAACGAATTTTGACCACAATCTTTTTCAGTCTTCAACGGCTAACCAAAAAACAGAAACTAGCAGGCATTTGATATTAAGTAATAATTTTCGTCTCGTTTACGTTTGGCCTTTTTTCATCCAAAGACGTAAAATAAAGACTAATAGAATCGATTAAAACAATACAAAATTGCTAGTGGAGGCTTTCTATATATATTTTTATATTGACCTATGCGAGTGTTGTAAAGACTATGAACTCAGAGGACGACACCTTTATAACTGATTTAAATTAAGTTACTTGACTCATATGGATGCAGCACTACCTTCAGGCATTACATCTGCGCATTATATCAGGCAGGCGCATCATCATCATCATCTTTGACCTTAGTCAGATGATTTATGGTGAAATGTTCGAGAGACACCGTTTTCTTGGCTGAACATAATACAGTAAGTCGCGGTAATTTCCCTACTCGGTTCTAATCTAAAGTACTATTAGAATCCCCGAAAATACGTTTCGTTTTCAATCATAGACCATGTGTGGGTTGCTTTAATGTGTAAAACTAAATAACTACTGCTTACGTAAACGCAATCTAGACCCCCCTATGTCATCAAAAATAAGGAAAGCAAAGACGCCTATAGTGTTTACGCAATACTTAAACGGCCCCTAAAAAGCAGGCCTCACAAACCTGTCTGTGCGCATAGACGACGGAGCCGAGCAGCTTCCAGGTGCCGCCGCGCCGGTCCATGCGCACCATGCGTAGGATCTGGAAGAAGCGCAGCCCGCGCAGCGCCGACGCCGCGAACACCTGCCCCGACGAGCCCATGCCCAGCACCACCAGCGACGCCAGGATCGTCGTCACATCTGCATTCAAACGCCACTATTGGTTGGTTACCTACTTCACTGAATATCATGAGATGAGCATCAGCTATACTTTATATGCAAAATTAAAGGGCACGGGACGCGTTTCACCGCGTGTGTCACATTTTACAGTGATCGTTTTTGTTCGAGTTTTTTTGTTTTAATTGACCATAGTAAATATGAAATTTAAAAATGACCCCAGACTAGGTAGTTACGAGTGATTTCAGACGGTTATTTCTTACGTGGTGTAAAATAATTTATTTGAATATGTATACTAATGTATAGTCCAATATTGATGAAATTGTCACAGATATAACAGAGAGACTATACTTAAATTATAAACTTCAATACGATTTGCTGCATTACATATTTTTTACGTTTCTTGTTGCGTTAGTGAATTTGTAATTTCACTCAAATTATGGACTTGTTGTGTTTTTTTTATTTCGATGAAGCAGAAAACTTCAATGTCAAAAAAAAAGGAGGTAAACTAATTTTGATGATTTTGTAACAGAGGAATAACTTAAAAAAGCCTTCCATAAAATGGCAATAGTCGTAATCAAAATATTATACGTATAAAAATCGTTTTAAATTTTGTTAAAAAACTGTGAATTCATGGATGAGCCTAATGTTTGGAAAATTCAAAGTGAGCAAATGGAACCTCCCCCCCGCAGACGCATACTATAGTAGTTAGTATAAATAAGAATCTCGGTTTAAAGTTCAAGGAACTTAATTATGGAAGAGTTTCTGGCATATCACTTAAGCAAATCCTAGTCTATTTATTATTATTATTTATTATTATTATTATTATTATTATTATTATTTTATTTTATTTTATTCGGAATACCAACAGCATAATATACACATGTTAATATTGAACTAAATAAGATTTCAGCATAGCCAATTATAGGTATTCACAGATAGCTACGTAAATGAAGACTATTAGCTACAGGATAATTAGGACACTAGAAGAAATGATAAATAAAGCATATTACGCCGGTCTCGGTGTGGTCTAGTAAAGGCTTTCTAAGTAATTGAGCCAGAGCTGTTTCAGTCGCAGGACGGGCCGAAGCAAAGGCGAGCGTGATGTTCCCTTAAACCAACTCGTTCAACTAACACAACGTGCAGTTTAATTACACGGATAACTCCGTTATTAACTTTGCAGAAGTTTGCTAAGCAATCGCACCTGCCTCCCGCAGAACCTAATTGGTTCAGCATAAGTAATGTGGTTTCATATTTCATGGATGAAATTAAAGTCAAGAAATCGGATATAAAATAGAAGAATTTAAACGTAATAAATGCACGGAAACGGTATAACAAAAAAAAACCTATATGGCTGAACAATTTTGGAGGGTCTATTTTAGTGTTATTTTTTAGTGTCGCTAAGTTGTCAGGTGCAGTGGAGTAGGGGAGGGGGGGTGTCGAGGGAGGGGCATTTGAGTAGTGCTGTAAGGGAATGTTTGTCGGTTTCGGTCCGCGCGGGCCGGCTCCCCAGAGGCCCGCGGCGGCCGCACCAAAGTACCGCCAGGGGAGCGAGAACTGAAATGCGAAGGTCACAGCAGATTGGTCGCACCTGAAATAGGGTCACTTTGTCACGGTTTATAGACGAAACGTGACTTTTACTTGGAAATGTTGAGAATGAAATGTCTAGGTAGTTGGCGCCAAGGAAATTGTTTGAGGTACATATTTGGTTTACTATTTGTTATGCGCTAAAGGTCGTTTTGTAAATAATTTAGCGTTCTTTCTTAAATATTGACTGAACTTTATATGTCAATAGCTAACATTTTTTATAATTTTGATTTAATGCGGCGGCGGCGGCGTTAATCAGTATATTTTTAAAACTCTGCTCGACATCGAGCCGACTGGGCATCTCGTAATTTTTATCTTGAAAAAATATTTGAAGAACGCGCAAGGTTGTTCCACGTTTCCTGTCATAGCTCACAGACTTCACAAAAACGATCAGCAGGAACATGAATTTTAGCGGCAAAGAGAATTTGTAACCACCGAAATGAGATGAGAGAAAGTTTAGACACCTATCAACGACACACAAATTGGATGGCACCCTTTTTGGCTTGTTAATAAATAAAGTTTTAATTGAGGATGGGCTTGGAGTTAAATATTTTTTAATTTCATGAAAACAAACGAGAATTTACTGGTTGACCGCGTTTCGCCAGGATAGGTTGACTACGACAGTTAAGTGTATGTATGTGTGTGTGCTGGTACGACATATTTTATATACGAGTACATGCTTGCTACATGTCATTATGCCTGCCGGCCAAGGAGCTCGGGCCTTCTCTGGACTATGCCGGCCATATTCCACCGCGCTGACCCAGTACGGGTTGGTTCAATTGCAATAGTATTACTAGGATTTAAGGATAGTCATATAAGAAAGTACCTACATTTAAATAAATAGTCGATACATATTAGTGCTTGGCGGGGCTCGTAAACGTGTCTCTCGGATGGGGATCAACGGCCCCTCTACGCCATCGACGTTATTATTATATCATTCCAAAATAACTACATTATATTGTATATCTAGAAATGTAAAGTCATGACCTTATCCCCAAAAGAATCAGAAGAGTAGCAGGGTTTTATTTTACATAGCATATTAAAAATTTTGAAGAATGTTCATATTTATATTTAGTAATACAAAGATCCGCGAATGCTACACCTGAGCCTTTTAGTTAGACTTTTAGTTTATTCTAACAATTAACAGGATAAACGATGACATGTTCCATTTTTAATTTGCAATACATCAATTGAGATGGTTAATTATGAGCAATACTTACCTATAATGCAGAAAGGCCTCCTCAAGAACTTGAGGCGGCCCATGGAGCCCTGGTACCGGGACCTGCATCCTGACGACCATAATCTACCAAACAAAAATAGAACTTCGTTACATATACATACATCTATCTATCCATACTAATAAAGTTAACTGATGGAACTGAATAAAATATATCCGATATCCAACTTCCTAATGAATCTGAAAGTAGAGGATAAAACAAATAGGAAGTGCGTAAATCATGGAGTATAGATACATACGTACATCGGAAGTAGTCTGCTACAGTACAGATAAAGGAAAAGAAAATACGGCCTATATAAATCCAGTGACGGCGAGCAATCCGTCTACATTGAGTGACGAATTACTTACTCAACGCGAGAAGCGGTCTCAGCTTATCTACGAGAGCGTCATTCGAGTACCAGCCAATCTCGTTTTTGTACGGGCGAAAAAAATAATGGACTTAAACGAATCAAATTGAAATATTCAAGACTTAGACTAGGAAACATAATAGCCAAAAAAAATCAGAAACAAGCTACGAGTAGTGTTCAAATTTAAATTTCGCTCTTGTTTTCAAGAGCGAAAGATGAGATTTTTCATTAGATGAAAATTACACTAGTCGCTTGTTTATGAATCTTTTTGGCTAAATTTATTTTTCTCGCATATTTGAGGATATTTCTTATTATAAAAAATAATGTACAAATATTCATTCACAAGTTTCGAATTTACAGCTATGCAAAGTAGGCTCGAACGAAACGCTACGAGGGCGGATATAGCAACATGTTATATATTTGTAATCTACTCATGATTCCCTTTCATTTGAAACCCCACATGACATGTTTTTTTTGCCGCCATATTGGATTTCATGTATAATGAGTAATTTTTCGAACTGCTAATAGCGATTATTGGATTGAGCGATGTCCAAAACAAACCCCCAAAAACCATTATTAGCAACTTGTTACAAGATTTTCCTTTCACCTCTATAGAGCGATATTTCAATTAGTTTCCTAGTCTAATAGTGCGATCTGTTTCTCATTAGCAGAGGTTTCAGCCCGTGACTAAATCTGCCCCGGTAAAATTTATTTCTAAAGAAAAGCTCACGGGCAATGAACTTTACGTAACGACTTTACAGGTGTTTTGATGTCAGATAGCACTTGTTTGTTTGTGTTTTGTCGGATGTTGTTATTCGCGGTAGCTACGCAATACGATCAATCAAACTAAACGAGATTGACGCAGAATTCCTAATATAAGTCTATAGTGCAAAACTGTTCAACTACGATTGTTATTGCATAGTAAAATTGTTACATTTATCGTTTCGATTGAGGAGAGTAAAACATAGTTTTGTTATGTTTTAAGCACATAAGGCCATTTAAAAATATACGTTACATAATAAGATCCTAGTACTAGATACCTTACTATTTTCAGACGAACAGAAATACAGTCAGTTTTTTGTTCTAATAAGACATCTGTGAAAAAGTGATTTTACCTTAATACGAATTCGATGGCAAACCAGATGACCACAACAGTCTCCATGTAGAAGAGCACGATGCCGGCCTTTGCCTCGTACTCCTCGATGGTGGAGAACACCGACAGGGACAGGCACATGAACACCATCAGGAACCTGCCACAAACAGCTCACTATTAATTTCACAACACGACATTCCTCCTCAAATAATCTCAAACCAAAGTTCCAAAGTACAATATTGGTTTCTATGGCTATGATGTAGTCTTTGACAGAATATCAAACTTCCAAGAGGAACGTTTAACACGAGTATAATTAAGTTCGCTGGGTTATCTTGGGGTTTGGTGGTGAATGTGTAATTAATACAAAATACAGTCGCTATTTTCAAAGCGTTTATTAACAAAGGTCGGCTTGAACCCGTCTATGAGGACATAGGTTCTCATTAATGATAATAGAGAAGTTGTAGAATCACTTGGTTAATAATAAAAATACAATACTTTAACGAATAATAAAGTGGACATAATTTTGTACAGACGCAGTAAAATTATTAATGAAAAATTATAATAAAACTTGTAAATGCTAAATTATGTACAATCGAGACGGTTCAATAAAACAAAGAATCCGTTGACGGGTTTAGCATAAAAATCCACCAATACGATATGGATACGACAGTTGTTAGCACTAGTAAAGTTAAAAGAAAAAACGTGTCATTAAAGTAAAGCGTGTTCAAATTGTCGACCCTTTTTCATACCCGTGGTAGTTGTATCTTTATATTTTTGATATTAATCAAGGTAGCATGATTATTTTCTTTTTGATATCAAGAACAAATGTATAAGTATTTTAGTGAAAGGACTATTTCTTCAGTCAAGTTAATTATTAGGATAGGACTACAGTAATCAAACAAACCAAGATTTTATAATATTATTACGTAGGTTTTTTCCAGCTAGATAAATCTGAGAGGTGCAAGATAAATCTAAAGCAGAAGTTCGAACGTATTTTATACTTGTTTAAATTTTCAGCGACAGAAATAAAATTTCGCGTGTTATCATATCATTTAGTTCATAAACACATGTTTCCATCGATAGGTTGGAGATTTATTTTACATAAAAAAATTATATAAATGATATAATTGTGATATAAATGAACTATAGACATCTACAGACAATAAAAACATTAAGCCTACGAAAACCCTGTCACATGAAAGTAACAATTTATGTAGGACACAACACAACACATTAAAAGAAAATGTGTGTCTTACAAAAACCGCCTAGAAAAAATAGATGGGCTTGTTTACAAATAGCAAAAAGTGGGTTAATGTCTCAAGGGGGCGACTTACACAATCATATGATAAAGAACGGCCTTTACACCCCTTGGCCGCTCAAGGAAGTTGTAGAACTTGGATTGGAGGCGGCGGTAGCGCGCGTCGCGTCGCGTGGCGCGGTAGCTCAGCGGCTTGCCCAGCAGCGACATCCGCGGCGTCGCCAGCCGGTCGCCCGCGCACCCACGCTTACTCTCACTGCAACCAACACAACGCATATTATCTTCGATGCCACTATAAAATACCCCATGTGCCAGAAAGTCTATTTCGTAAAAAAAAAGCTTATTGCGTTTATGCAATCAGTATGTAATTATGGTAGGTATTTAGTAATTGTACACATAATAATTATGTTTTAGTTGACAATCTTCGCATATACCGTCATCATTTAAAAATGTAGTAGCGAAAGTTTTTGAAAAACATTTTTCACGCATTTTTCTTCGACGTCAGAATAAATAAAAATGATAGTATGACAATCTGAGTGAAAGTAATAATTATTTTCACTCGTCACATAGGAGTTCTTAAATTCGCAACGACGATAAGCGCTATTACACTAAATATCGTATAGTAACTGCTAGTTATTGCTCTTGTAATTGTGATTTACAATCATAAGTGCGATACAAACACAGCTGAACGAAGAGATGTGTGATGGGCCTATAATACAACATCAATGTAGGTATTCCATGTAAAAAAAAAAAATCGGTCATTGAAAGGTCTTATTGATTGAGGCTCGTAGCAGAGGTTGATCCTCTGCTACGAGCTACGGGCTACGGCGTAGCACGCGTAGCAAAATAGACTATGCACTTTTGGATAACTTCTTTGTTCTGTTTGAACATAGGTATTTATGGTACAGATAAAAACTCTATCGGAGCGACCGTACTAAAGATACCTACTACTATTGTATATGTTAACGGATATGTATGAAATCCGTCAATGTATACAATTCCTAGGAAATGTATACAATTCCTAAAATCGGCCAGAAATGTGTGAAATAAATAATATTCGATTAGTTTCCTAAATAGCAGTCGGAAATGTAATACATTCAATAAATGTCGAAGGGTAAGCGGGGACTTGTGAAATAAATAATATTAGATACATTTCCTAAATTGCAGTCGGAGATGTAATACATTCGATAAATGTCGAAGAGTAAGCGGGGATAGCGGAGCAAGGGAAGGCTATGCCACAGAAGTATATAATAGTACTACTCGTACAGAAGGGAAATTTACCTCCCCGCACCAAAACGAGTTCCCCACCCGATATCTCCACGCACCGCATCCCGTAGGCGCCGCCAAACTGCCGGATGGTGTTGCATGGTATTCGATGTAGCATAAAGACTATTTTCTTTTGATTTTTATTTACGTCTGGTAGTTGTATGTTATAAAATATAAAAACATCTTAGTTCTTTGGAGTGTCCTACCTGTGGTATTGCGTCACCTGATCAGGCGATCGCTTGCGCTGGCTAGTGACACTTAACCATTGATTACCTCTATACTAGCCGTAAATCAGAATAAATAGTTAAATTTTAGAGTTTTATTACTAATAAGACCTATATATATTTTATATTTTACGATGTGAATGTTACCTGGGAGGCTTTCTTTACATAGTATACTTCAAAAAGTATAGGTACTTGTTTTTATATTGTGCTGTATTATTAACTTGAATGATCGACTGATTACTTATCAAATGAAAGTTTGAGCTTCACAAGTAGGTAATATTAGTTTTTGTGCAAGATGGCCCTTAGTAAACAATAAATAGCTAATTTTAAAAGCATGCCTTATAAAAATATTATATTTCACCATAAGATTGTTGCATTATTTTAACGAGAGCCTTGAGAAAAATTCTAATTGTCAGTTTCACAGCGTGTTTCATTCATAATATTATTATCAAATTAAGTACAACAACAATTAACAAGAATGTTTCTCCTTGAAATTTATTTTTGTTGAGATAAAGCAATTTTCTCAAGGCTCTCGTTGAGATAATGCAAAAATCATACGGTAAAATATAATTAAGGCAAGCTTTCAAAATTTGCTACTTATTTCCTGATAACTTTGATTTTCAGTTTAACAGGGTGTTTTGTTCACTTATTCACAGAAAGAATTAGTTGTACACTTTTTCTAATACAAGTTCGGAATGTTATACAATTTCTAGGAATTGTATACATTAAATAATCTTATAAAAATTATTTCATACATTTCCTAACTTGCTCCGAAATTTTAGACATTTCCTAGGAATTGTGTACAATTACTGGATTTCATACTGTTCTTGTAACATATATACCAGCTAGGGTCGCACTATCGTTGTGAGCCAACGACCACGCAATGTGGCATCTGTTCTCTTTCTGCTCTTGTTCGTAAATTTACGAGCCACTTACATGGACTTTACTTATGAACTTTGTCTAGCTTTTTGTATTCAGAGACGTCTGTATAAACGCACAAAACGTAAACGTTCAAGCTACCACGAGTTCAAGCCTTTGTAATACGTTATTCCTATTTTTCGTAGAAAGTTAATAGAAATTAAATGATTCTTGAATGACGAAGCAGAATACCTGCAACAAAAAAAACTCCAACTATCCTATTCATCGTGTTTACTGCGACCGCAACTGTTGTATTGTATGTTATATTACACTCAAACCATCGACTCAAACTGATAAAATTTACCATAACGTCACTCGGCTGAGAAAACCTCGTAACTAAAAAACTACAGAATTATTATTTACCTATCATACTTTCTTTTCAGTAGGTTTTGTGTCTCCTGTAAAAGATTTTTTGAAAGCATTTAAGAGGTTTTCTCACCCGGGTGACGATAAGTTGGTTTAAACGAATTCAATGTAGTGAAACGCCTTGAAAAATAGTACGGCACGCACATATTATCGTCAGCCATAAATAAAATACGGTTACTCGGATCAATCGCCTACGAGATGTCTAGCAACGTGGGAGATCGAGCTTCACACTCGTGCAACTAACTACAGGTACACACATATGTAAATCACATATATCAAAAGCATAATAAGAAGCCAGATTTAGCACTATACAATGATATCATGGTAAAAATAATCGTAAATGATATTAACTGCTCAAACATTATTGATTGTATAAATGAAAACTGTTTGTTTCGAATATAAAACTGTACAGCAGACAATGATGAATAATAATTTATTTTCTGAGCGGGGTTAATTTTTGACAGAATAAAAGAAAAATAAATAATTTGAAAAGGACATAATAAAAAGAAAAAAAAATTTATTTCATTTTTAAGAGTTCTCTAACAAATTAAACACGGGGATCGTTTTCTAATTTCAATTTTGTTTTTAATTAATAGTACAAATATTTGCATCTGAGAGATTTTCGTGTTCCGATGAGTGTCAATTTAATCGGCACACGTAGTGAAGGTGCGAGCCGCCTCCTATACGTACTCGTAGATACACGTAGACGTGACGTGAGCCGACATCAAAGCTACCTCTTGAATAATTCTTGCGAGTATGAATATATCCTCTGTATGTATATATAAACAGTACACCTACTTTAGGTGATGTTTAGGTGAGTTAATTTTCTCCAGCGTGCAAATTAACTATCACGAATGTACTGTGACTGTGAATAGCTCTAATATTACATACCTCACGTAATTATTAATATTACTATGTAAAATAATAACCTACCAGTAATTTTTGCTGTGTGCAAACATAAAATAAGTAAAAAGCCTCGAACCGAAAAGTAGTATAATATTTTGAATAGTCGAAAGAACCCAAAATAAATAAGATCTCACGAAGTAGAAGAAAAAACACTTTCAAACTCTCTTCTGTTCGGTTTAGAAGTGGACAATTGAGTTGAGCAAAACGAGATACGTGGGTACTTGACACGAGCGAGCCACCCTGGAGTACTATAGAATACAAAATAATGCCACAGAGGCACCCAGGAGGACAAAATGCCTCACCCTCACTATACAATTATGAACAGTCAACGACAACGACGACGTCCAATGTTTCCAGTTTGAACTCTGGCTATCAACACTGATAATAAATTTATAACGTAGGTATGTACACACATACGTTATAAATTATAATTATTGAACGAAATGTTCACGTTTTGTCATGTCAAATAAAATAGTTTTTATTCGAAATAAGAAAAACCTAGGAGTTGGATGTCTATGGTTGGGTAGAAAAATCCAGAGAGATTGGAAGAGCCGCTTCACTTTTTCGCTTCGCTTTTCTAAAGCGATGCTGCTCTTCCAATCTCTCTGGAAAAATCAAACTTTGGCAAGGCACAGACTCATTTTACTTTTGTTAACAAATAATAGTCAGTCAGTAGTTAGTTTAAATAATCTAACCAAAGTTCAAAAAGTTTTCCCCCTCCTGTCCCGTCCCGTCTGATGAGATCTAGTAATTTTTTTCACTTTAATTAAGTCGTAAAATCACGGGTAGATTTAGGGCATACTCGTATGTCGTTCATAGAGTTTTATACTAAGAAATAGTAAAGTTTATAACAATGCATACCCAAAACTTCAGTTCAGTTCAGATGCAATCGTATATTAATATTAATAAGTTTTTCACAAAATCGATTTAACTGGGCAACCATTAACTGTTAAAGAAATCTCTGCGCAGGGTTAGAGATTTGACTCTACCATATCTTCGCGTTGTTTTTGCAGTTTCCCGCAGGAATGAGATATTTTCCCGCTGTAAAAACAATTTAAGATGTTGACCGGGAATATAAGGTACCACCTTGTAAAATTTCATTCAAATCGGTCTAACAGTTTCGGAGATTAGCCCGTACAAACAGAGAAACAAAAACTTTGAAAAAATCTGAACATGTTGTATATCACTTCTTACATCCCCCTGACTCGGTTTTTAGCATCTTTTTTCCTATTTACAGATTTTCGACCTCTACAGTTTTATTATATGTAAAGATGTAACTGGCTTTTCAGCAACCTAAGCCTGCCAATGCAAAGTTCAGTTGTATTTGTCATCAAATAATAAAAATGAAATGGGAAATGCATAAGTTTAGTCTACTATTTTTGTAAAGTAATCATTTTGTACACTCCTCAAGCGAAAAATGTTTGAATATCTACCTAACTAATTATATTTTGTTACAGAGAAAGTTCGTTACTGGAATAAAGAGGATTTCCGCGTGCTCAAAAGAAATGAAAAGAACTCGTTTAAAGGATTATGCGCCGAGGTTACGAGTGCCTAACAGGAATATTGTCTAATAACGAAGTGGTTTTTGAATCCAGAGTTCCAGAGATTAATAATGCATTCGATTCGATTAAATTATATTGTACTGATCAGAAATGAAACAGACACATTGGCATAATATCCCATAATATTCAATTAAAGTCGATTCTAATAATTTAATTACCAAAATATACCTATTTGTTACAGAAATTACATGGGATTCTCCAAATTATTATAGTTACTATCTGTTATTTTGTCAAAAACTTTTGATCAATGATTTATACTTATACCTATATTATTGGTCATGCATAAAGATGTTCCGATTGTTCGAACCTAAAAGTTTTTTCTTTTTATATAAAACAACAACTGCCAGTCACCTGAGAACGGCTGAACAGATTTATTTAAGCCTAGTTGCTAATCCTATTTAAAACCCACAATTTAATTAGGTAATAAAATTGCAAACGTTGCATTAAAAATTACAAACATTGAAACAAAAACCGAAATTGATTGTTGATAGAATAGTTGTGACTGACTGTTGAGCTAGAAAATAAAACACATAGAATAAAAGGTATGTAAGATGGGGCGTGGGCAAAACTGTGAAGTGGATAAATAATTTGATGGAGCCCTCGAAATATCTGCTTGCTAGGGAGTGTAGGGCCGGTATTTAGGAGTACCTATATAGATATTCTTTGTTTGATATGAAAATATACTTAATTTACTAGGAGTTCGTATTATGCTAATGTTGTACAGAAAATATCGAACAAGTATAACAAAAAAAAATTGGTATCTAATTCTGTGCAGCGGTCCTGTAGTGGTGCGCGCTTACTTACATTTCAGCGATTTATTTTTATTTTTTCACATTTTTATAGCAGCTGCGTTTTTGTTTCGAAATTTCTCCTCCCAAGATTTTCCTTTGTTAAATAATAAAGCGCGAAATTCTAAGAATGTTAATAGAAAAAGTGTTTTGGCTGATTCTGACTCAATCTAGCTAAAGTTGTATTTAAATCAGTTTCTGCGCGTGAAAGCTTAACAAAAAGATCAGTAGTTTCGGTGAAAATTGTCTGCGACAGACGGATGGACGGACGGACAGATACTCGACACGACTGATCCTATAAGGGTTACTTTTTTGTTTTTAGGGTACGGAACCCGTGACATATCAACCAAAATAAACATACTTTGTATTTATAATAGCACACTTTATAAAGAGCCTATGATTTAACTTAGTACATGATTTATTATTCTACTAAATTTCATCTAAAGAATCCGTTAGCCATTTCAGCGCGAAAGTAGGCCAAATAAAGAGATAAACTGGTAAATAAATATCCATAATGCTGCTTAAAATGCTTATATAATTTTAGGCAAATATCTTTGTAAGGATAGTATATACAGAAGACAGAAAAATGTAAATGAAATCTTTTGCAAAAAACGGGCACCTTTGATTTTTCCTCTATCTCCGATGTAAAAACGAAACGGATGTTTTTTTACTTTGACAAGAATAGGTATACTGTCATGCAAACTTACGTTCTTTGTTTAATATAATGAAATGAAATGAGTGATATTAACACGTGTTTAATGTAAATTAATGAGGCGGTTACTTGTTTCTTTATGGAGATATTAAAATTTACAATCTATGTATGTCTATTTAACTGAACTACTTTCATTTAACTGAAACTTAAATTATTCAATTTTAATACAATAGAGGGTACGGAGGAATGGACCTATTTATTATTTTGAAGTGTTGAAACTTTTTTAAACATATGTCACTCACTGTATTTTATTTCAATGAGCGAACCGCGGTTTTTCCACTTCTCTGTTCAATGAGGTAAAATCGGCCATGAAACGTAAAACTTCATGGGTGCCCGTTTCTTTCAAAGAAGTGTACGGTAATTAAAACAATGATTAAAACAATTTGTTTTGATATCGTAGTGACATAATGTAAGAGTTTGACACAAGGTAGGTCTAGGTACTTACCTGAAATAATGCTAGAGTCATAAGTAACTTATTAAGAAGTAGGTACACATGCAAGGGTAAAAAAGTATCAATATATAGGACATGTTCTAGTGTTGGGTCTCTGGATTTCATACCTAAATATTCAAGTATAAACACAAGTAGGTATATGTTTAACATCAATATCATATTCTGAATAAAAAAACTGTTTCTCTTTGTGTTTCTTTATCACCTACGTGGGGTGTAGGTGACGACTAAGCAAAAATTTACTATTTCAGTCAAAGGTTTAGATCAACGTCCCCGAAGAAACATCTCCCATAAACTATAACAAAAATACTCTTCATACAAACTGTTTAATAGAAATGTCAATTCAGACTGACTGAACATGTAATTTCAATATTTGCTAAGCCACCACTTTATAATCTGTCTGGAAGCCTGTCTGTACAGAAATAGTTTTGAGAGAGTCATGTCATGGGGCGTTAGAAACAAATGTGAACGTTAAATGGTCCTGTAAAGGTTGTCGTCGGCAAAGGGAAATGAAAAATCTTAGCAGAAAAACGTCCGTCGGTCCATTGGTTAAACGGTACATTTCACATATTTTTTCCTTTAGGTATAAAAAGAGAAAGCAGATTTTGGATGAACAAAGATTTTCAACAATTAACAATAATATTTCTAATTTTTCACGTTGGATTTTACTGTCCACTTACCGTTTCATCTGTATTTAAAACTTAGACAAAGTAAACCAAATCTGCTAAACAATAAAAACTCTTCGATTCACAACGAAGCAGCCAATACAATTACTAAACTTTTGTATACAAGGGGTTTTAATCAGCCAAAAATATTATTTAACATCTAACTACTCTAGCAACTTACTAAATTTTTGTATACAAGGGGTTTTAATCAGCCAAAAATATTATTTAACATCTAACTACTCTAGCAACTAAAATCAATTATTTATTGTTTTATTTAGGAAACCTGATTTATTGTTAAATAAAGGTCACTACGGAAGTTCTACGAAAGTAAGAAGAACCTACGAAAATAAAATTAATTACAGTAAGGTATTACCTATGTCGTATCGCATCTTCGTGTACCCGGACCCGCCTGGTCGATTTCATTTTCACCTGAACATTTATGCCAATGAGTGATATGTACTTTGAATTAATTTGATTAAACAATAATTTAGTACAATGAAATATTAGTGACAGAAAATGTATTTAGTGTTAAGTAATGCACTAGGAACAGTTTTGTTGAGTTTTAAACCAAAACAATAGATTTTTTTCTGTAGTAGTGACAGGAAGGAAGATAGGCAAGTTGGCTAAATTAATTGTGCTGCGTGTTTGGCCTGATTGTAAATAGATCATAAATCAAAACATAGGTATACATTAGATGGCTGAAACAAGGTGGTCGTTATTCTAAGATGTTTGTTCCAAAGGCAGGAAGTTTCGTAGTACAATAATCGTTGAGCGTTAATGACCATAATGTTGATTTTGATGAGTTTGTATTTAAATTATAGTTTGTTGGGTCGGCAGGGTAATTTATTAGCTATTGCTACGGAAGTGGCAAGTACTCCGCCCGCAGCGGAGCAGCCGCGCTAGCCGCCGCTGCCGTTGTATTTTAATCAAGTAATGTAATGCGAAAAAAATCTGTTTGACCCAACACTACCTACGTTAAATGTTAAACTAT